>JANHGL010021110.1:25167-44821 GCA_024611195.1 Ceyx melanurus
TTCAGCAAACCAGAGTATTTGGTTTCATATTCAGCCAGCTGCAAAGAAACTCCACATCTGAACAACCAGGACCAGGAAAAATCCCCTTGAATGTATTTTTACATTAAGACTGTTTGATTCTGGAAGGTCTGGAACATCTGGGAGCTGTTGGAATGTTTGTGCTAGAAAAAAAAGGGTTTTCAGGTGTGCTGGAAGTGAATAACTATGGCTCACCTGTCAGCCTCCTTGTAAATCAGAATGCAGAATATTCATAGACTGAAAGAAGAAAGGGGGGATAATTATCATTATCTGTCTTAGAAGCAAAGAATAAACTCAGAGAGCATCCAGCCACTTCCACCTTTGCTGCAAATAGAAAGCACTGGTCTTTGTGATGCCAATAACAAGCTGGACTAAGAGTAGCCAAGTCCTTTTGCATTTGTGATGGAGCAGCTCTGATTTTATGGGAAGGAGTGACCTGGATTTGAGCCACGTGGCCAGCTGGAAGGTAGGCAGCCTGTTTTAACAGCTAGATAAATGGCTATGTTGACTCCTGAAGAAACAGAGCCAAGAGTGTTCAGATCCCTTTGAAACATGGCAAAAATCAAATTACAGGTTTGTAATTCCTATCCTATCCTATCCTATCCTATCCTATCCTATCCTATCCTATCCTATCCTATCCTATCCTATCCTATCCTTTTAATCTCTTTTCCTCCTTAGCTTTGTCCTGCTCTCAACTTTTTATACAGCTCTCAAATCAGATGAGTTTGACCCTGATCAGGATGAACTCCAGAGCATCTCAGGTGTATCCTGAATTTCAAATATATTTACTCAGATATTGGTCTTGTTAAAGGGACTGGGACCTTCAGCTTCATTAAAGGATGTCAGAAGGCAGAGTTGTACCCCAGTTGTCATGAGGAGATGAGGTATTTTTAGCCTAGATGTTGTAATCTTATTTTTTCCTTAGGGGCATCTCAATAATCAGAATCATTGACTTTCTATTTAAAATAACAGTGTCTAATTAGAATAACACACAATAGCAAAATATGGTTCTAGTTCCTAATCCTTTCAGAGTTTGTCAGTTTACCCCAGATATAGAAATGCAGAACTGAAAAAAAATATATTTTCTCTACTGATACTGATGCAAAATAGAATTTGAACACCCCTAAATCCAGTTTTTTCTACTGATACTGATGCAAAATAGAATTTGAACAGCACTAAAACCAGTTTTCTGTACTGGTACTGATGCAGAATAGAATTTAAACACCTCTAAATACATTTTTTTCTACTCATGGTGATGAAAAATAGAATTTGAACACCCCTAAAGCCAGTTTCACAACATTTTTTTGTGCATATACTGATAGAAAGACTCAACTTGAGCAATTGCCCTCAGTCTCTTGCAGATTCTTTGGTGTGCAGTGAAATTGTTCTTGTGACATCACTTGCAACAATCATTGTTCAAATGGGGTTCCAATATGAAACAACTAACTTTTTAACTCTACAAATTGGGGCAACTGCTTCTTGCCAACAGATGTTTGGTTCCTCTGAGAGAACCTCTCAGTTAGTGGTGGCCTTTTGAAATAAAGTGGTTTTTTTTCAGCAAGGCTTCTTGCATCTTTGGCTGAAAACTGTGAAAAACCAGCCCAGAGCATCTCATTGTTGCCTTGAATCTTGGGGCTGTGCTTGCAATTAGATCAGCTCTTTTCCCAGTTCCTTTCCTAAATCCATTTATGGTGATGCAGAAGGTGATCTGACCAATAATGGAAGATGAAGAGGACTCCCTTGGAATTGCTTTAATCCAATACTCAATAGCGTGGAAGAAAAATCTATCCTCTGAGTAAAAAAAATCAGATCTCAGAAAACAACCTCTACAACCCTGCTTTCCAGCTCTAAATAAAGAAGACATAGTTTTGATAAGCAGATTATTGGGATTTTCCTTTCTGAGGCACAAACGAGCTCCAATTCCACATTTGAAAGCTAGACATCTAAGTGCTGTGTGTGCTGCAGTGAACTGGCTCTCCTTTGCCCACTGAGCACTGGAAATTCTTCAGCTCAACAACTGCCTTCACTCTGTGTGAGCAGCCTGAAGCTTAAAGCCAGAGCCAGGCTACCACTGAACTCTAAATAAGTGCATTCACTCACATGCTTCCCTCTACCTTAGCCTGGGTTTGTGGTTTGATAGATTTCCCAAAAGCTTTGGGAATTTTGTCTGATTTTTTGTGTGCTTGGCATATGGTTGAACACTCAGGCAAGAGTGTGGGAATACACTTTTTTTTTTTCTACTTCACCTACATCAATAGTAAAAGCCTTCATCTGTGAAATGTTCTAACACACAGTGCAACAGTGGAGACACAGAGGTAAAAATCACTGAACAAAGGTGGTTCCAATAGCACTGGAAGGAAGAATGGGGACAACTGCAATTTCTTACTCGGTGTGTTTGATTCCTGCCCCAGGGGGGAAAAACAAAGACCTGATTGGATTAGGTTGGATTAATTAGGAAAACCAGGATCTGAGAAGGTCTCTCAAGTCTTAAGCAAGATGAGGTACTGATGTCCAGTGGAATAATGAAGCTGTGATTAGAGTGAGGCCAAAATCCATGTGAAATGTCAGGATCTCTGCTCCACACCTTGCTCTTTAGGTTTTTTTGGTTGCTATGCTGTGATGTTTTCTGGCTCCTTGTGGTGGTTTCCTATTTCTTTAAAAAAAACCACAAACAAAAACATGTTTAGGAGGGAATAAACCTGTTGAATACAGGGTACTTGTGACTGTCACTTGACCAGGAAGTGTGGAATTTGGTTTTGATTCCATTGAATAGCTAAGGGAGTTCAAACTAACATCTCATCTCCTAGAAAATTAGTTTAACTAAGTCACTGTGGAGGAAAATGACAAAAACTTTGCTTCTGTCAGAAAAGAAAGGATTTCAGAATTGTGATTTTTGAACAAGGCCATAGCACCAATCATGACCTTGCAGTGACCTAGGCTTGGTCCTTGGATCTTACTGAATTTTATCCAAAGGCTGGATAAAATGGGTGCTCCTCATGTGCTTGGAACCTAACACACACTTGGCTCTCAGAGAAGCTGCTGCATAAGAAGTCACCTGGACAAGGTCCCTGTGTTATTGTCATCTTGAAAGTTCTTTTCCCTTCACTTTATTATTATTAATTAGTGCTTAGTTAGTGGCCAGTTTTAAAGAGCTTTTTCTAAAAGCAGTGGAATTGAGCCCTGACTGGAACAAAGCCTTAAATCAATGTGCAATGCTCTCAGAAAGAGGTTGTCCACACACAACCTTTCTGCTTTGTGGGTGGCTCCTGCAAATAATGATCCTATTTCTTCTGCAGAGGCAAAAGTGCAAGAGGAGAGAGAAAAAAAGCTGAGCCAACTCCAAGCATCCCTGTAAGCAGCTCAGGGTAAAGCAAACACAGTTGTGTGAGATGGACATCACTTTATTCAAAGCATCTGGCATGCAAAGAAACAGGAGATTTTGGCACCATCAGAAAACTTATCAAGACTTAGCCATGTAAGGCTGCATTTGATTGTTATTTATAGAATTAGCTTAGAGGGGGTATGGAAATGATACCAGGGACCTCAGTGGGAACAGCATGAGAGCTGTGCCCAATCTCCCTGCTCCAGTGAGTCCACAGCACAGGCAGAGCAAGCAGCCAGGGAGGAATCTCAGGGCTTTCCAGCTTTGTGATGGAGGAAACATGGGTAAGTGGAGAGCAACAACACTGCCCATGCTACAGCACCAACCTTCCAGGGGCTGTTGTCTGTCTTTCCCAGAGTCACAGGCATCCCACCCACTTTCCTCTCCAGTGGAACTGTTTTACTCAGAAATGAAGCCATTGGAGAGAGAAAATTTCTAGAGATAAAGCTTTAAAGTGATAAACTATCAACTGAAAGAGTCCAGGAATGACATATTCCATGAGCAGATATTATCTGTCACTGCAAGTTCTCTACTGCAAGCAGTCAGTGTGGTGAAAACTGGCATGAAATGGTTTGCATTGTAACCTCTTAGCACTTTGAGAACTCATTCTGACTTGTGGACACTTGTTTTCTTTAACTAGAGCACCTGATAGTTAGCCAAGGCAAAGAGAAAGCTGATTTATTGTTCAAACCAAAATGCTGCCAATTACAATATATAATATTAGCTAATAACACAACTATTATCTAATATTCTATAACACAAACAGCACTATAGGTGTCCCAGCTCTGACACACCCCTGGTTTCCAGACACTGTCTATCTGCTGCAGTCTCATTTTGAAGTGCTGGCTTCAAAAAAAGCTCTTTTTTTCAGGTCTGAGCAGCTGGTGTGTCTGTCCCAGCAGCTCTTATCAAGGGCAAAGATAAGATGTTTATTGAGGGCTTTGCTACTTAGCACTTTAGCAGAGACCACCAGAGACTTCCAGGGGGGACAGACTGAACTTGAAGAGTCTCTAGAAAGAGCAGAGCTGCAGAAAGGGCAGTGAAAAGAAAAAATCATGGCTTGAAGTGGAGAATTTTCCCTGTGTGGTTGCTATGACTTATTGTCTGCATTTAATAACATAACCAGACTTTACAAATTCAAACCCCTCTGCAGTCTGACTCGAATCTACTCCTTTTCTATCAGGTAGATGAGTGGAAAAAGGCAACAGCACTGTGTTTTGAACTGCTGAATCCCTCTGGGAGCCTGTTCATTTTCAAGGGTTGCAGTTCAGACTCTAACTGAACAACTGGGATAGAAGTTAAGAGTCTGAGAGGTTTAAATATTCAGCCTTAGCTGAATTTGATTTAAAGTTGGGTTTTCTTTTTTTAATCAAGGTTTATCTTGCATTCTCTATGGACTTTAATTTGTTCTTTTGCTAGATTTTTTATTGATAGTAAACCAAGTGCTAAAGAGCACATGAAATCCAGCCATGTTGATAAGTGAAACATCTGATTTAACTTCTCTCTCCAGCTTTTATTCCTAATTGTTTTACCTCTGAACCTTTCTTCTCTGGGGATTACTTAGACTGACAACCTCCCTCATATCTGCAGCTACATCATGTTCAACCACTGCATCCATCCAATTTTTTTTCCCTAGGGCTGAATGTCAGTTTAGTACATTCTCTCGTTTTATACTTTGGATATTACAGGGAAATCTGAAATGCCTAGGCCTTGAATATGATATTTTCAGGAGGGATTTTTATAAATAAATATGTTTTCTCCTTTTTTTTTTTTTGGTTCTTTCTCTTTATTGTTAAAAATCAGGTGGAAAAGCATCACATTTGCAATTTATTATTATTATTTATTGCAGTTATTTTTCTCATTACCAGTGCAGAGATCCTTCTGAGTTATTTATCTGCCACATTTCCTCCTCTCCTGGACATTATTTGCCAACATTTGCCAATGCCAGGAGTCATTTTGACTGAGAAATCACCTGCAAATTGCATTTAACTCTGAAATAATGTCTCTTATTTCTTGATAATAAAGCTGCTTCATTTAAGATAAGGCTTCTGCAATCAGAAACTTCCAGACCTCCAAGAGCCTTTTGAACTTACTCTCTCCTAATTGTCACTGGTGATTGAAGGGATGTAATCCTGTGTTTTCTGGGTCCCAACTGTTGGAAAGGGAATCACCCTGGGATTCTCCAAGGAGCTGTTAATGCTGGAGCACTTGCATGGTTTCTGCTGACTGCACTTGGAGTGCAGCAGACAGACATTAAACATCCTGTGCCTCCCATTTGCATAAACATTGCTTTGGAAACCACTAAAGTCCAGTGTTCCTCAAAATCCTCAGGAACCACCTGGCTACTGTTACAAATCAAATGGCCAAGCTTAACTTCAGGATACAAGTGACCCCTTGGGAGCTGTGGATTCCTGATTGTGCCCAGGGTGACTGACAGCTGAGCAGCCAAAGGGAAGCTCTTCACTGATATCACCTGATGAGGGCAAAGAGAAGGTAGCTGAACATCAAAAGGTCCAAAAAGAAGGATTAAGGACCACTTATGCAAGTCACCACTTCTTTTAGTTCCTTAAAAACTGAGCTGGAATACTGAACCACAAAAGAGAGGTTTCTGCTTTCCTAGAATGAAGTTGTGTTTCCTACATGGATGCTCCTAAGGATGCTGTGTCAACCTATTTAGGGTTGTTTAAGGCTATTCAATATCATTCATATTTGTACCTGTTGGAAAAAAAATATTCTCCACGGACTCCATGGGAAATAAGAGCTTCCTAAAAGATATGCCAATGGCCAAGAAGATTTCCCTTTCTAACTTACTGTTGGGTTCCCACCAAGTGCAGTCAGGGAGACAGAATATGATGCTTTAACTTTGGAATTCAGAAGTAGGAATGAAATCAATGTCAAGATGCTGTAGAGATTCCCACAGAGATACGAACATCCAAGGAGAGAATTTGATGAAGTAGGTAGGGGAGGAAATGTTTGGAGGCAAGATTTGTCATCTGGGGTAATGTGGTGAAAAAGGAACACTCTGAAGAATAGAGGAAATGTTATATAACTGCAGTGATCCTGGCCAGCTTTGGAAAACCCAGAGCTGGCTCTGGTGAGGACAGCCCAGAAAGAGGAACTGCAATGGAAAAAAAAAACCTTGTGAAGCACTTTCCAACTGCCCCAAATTCCTTTGTCAGTGATGCAAAGTGCCCTTTACTGGTTGCCTTGGATGGGAGTGGAGGTGGTGAGGTAGTGTCTCAGCTTTAGGATGGACCCAGCAGCACTTGTGTACACACAGAGGGATGGGAAGATGAGTCCCCAGCAATTCTGCAGCAAAATAAAGGAAGAAGTTGTATTTAATGGCTGATTTTTACTCAGTTTGCCCACCAGCACCAAGTGTAAGAACACTCAGCTCATTGTCTCCAGCAAAGTTCTTACCAGTGGAGCAGCTGTGGTGGTTCAGTGAAGCATCTAAAATGAAATCACATAAAGCTGTCTAATTTCTTTTCCCATTCCAGTAAAGCCTGTTTTTCTGGTTCAAAAACATTTGGAGAGCCCTCAGCTTTTCATGACCTACATTCCATGCATTAGATAGTCTCACCCTGCCCCCCCACCAGTGACAGACACCCAAAATGTCAATAATATTTTCCCAGAAATAGAGATGATGCATGTCTGAGTCAGGGACAGAGAAACCAAAGGATATATAACAAAAATAAGCAAGACAATCTGCTGGGATTTGTTGTCCTCTTAATTTACATGAACACTCAGTATATTCAATATCAAAATGCTGTTGTTGGCCTGTCAAAGAAGTGAAATAATTATTGCTTTACCATTCTATATGGTGAAATTAGACATCCTATTTTTTGTTTTATGCAGTCCCCATAAGCATCTGCAGAGTATTCTCAAAACAAAATGCTCTGTGACACAAGCAGAGCTTGTTCTCCCTTTGGAGACAACTTTAAATTGTGTGGTTTCTGGATTAAATCAGAGGTGGTTTATTCCAGCACTGGTGACCAACCTGTTTTCAGTGGGAGGCTGGGCAAGATGATATCCAGAGGTCCTTTCCAGGTGGCATTTCTATCATTCTGGGATAAAGGATGTGGTGGAGGGAATCTGCAAGAGAAAATTAATTTCTTGTAGCAGGAGAGTGATTGGAAAATGTGGATGAATGCAGTGTTTGCCTCTGTACACATTGAGGAGAAGTGATTGTAGGCTGAGTTTGAATTAGCAGCTCAGTTGCACAGAGCTCAGCAGAATATGCTGGATGGCTTCAGTGCTTGGATGGAAAAGTATTTAATCAGAATTGCAAACTGGCAACACTCCAGCCAGTGATTTGCTGTGGCTCTGCTACAGAGGGTCTTTATACCTCCATTTCTGTGTCAAAAAAAACCCCAACCCAACTGTTTAGATTCTGTCACAGCATTTCTACTTGTCACACTCATCATTTGCTTTTCTGCTTTCAGGGTAAATCAGTGGGCTGTGGATGTTTCAGATAAGCCAAGTAAACTGAGATACCCCATTTTGTTACACAGACAAGAAATTGAATCATAAGAACCTAGCCCATGGGTGTCTGAATTGGTTTCATAGGAGGATTTTGATGCCTTCAGACACCAGCAGTGACCCTCTGAGTGCAAATCCTAAGTATATATGAAGTACACAGGCTCCCTTTGAACAGTGTGGGGGGGGTGTGTGGAAATCAGACATCTTGGAAAAGACATAAGACATGTATTAAGCAAGGAGATTTAATGCTAACCAAGAGGGGAAAACTAAGAATGGGGGGTTTATATGCTATGAATACTATCCCTCTCCAGAGCATAGCTTCTGGATTGCAGCCTGCAGCATGGTGGATCCATCCACTTCTGGACTGCAGCCTACAGCATGGTGGATCCATCCATTTTACATTGACATCTGGATTGTGGAAGAATGATGCTCATGCTTTTCCTTACCAATAGGAATCTGAAGACAAAAGCAGCACTCATGTTTTATACCAGTGGCTTTAAGCATTTACCAGGGGAAGATCTGGCCCAGACAGGCACTGATATATCTATTTTAAACATGTTATTCATGCTAGATCCAAGTGCTGTAGAGAACTGGAGCTCTCCCTCTTCCCTGTGCCCAGAAGAATAGCAGATCCATCAGGGAATGCAGCTAGAAGGGCTATGTGGCTGGTGTGGAGCAGGGAAACTTGGGGTTTGGGCTGTTCCAGCACAAGCTGAAATCTGCACTGAAAATTCTTTAGCTAGAATATGGGAAGAAAATTGATATAAATAGGATTCTGTCTCTTTCAGGATTAGAGTTTTCATGGGATTAGGAATCTCTCTAAATTAGCTGCTTGCACCTCTTTGGGCACAAGCAGAGGAATGGTTTATCTCTGTATCCCAAATGGGCACAGGGCAGGCAGCATTTAGCTGGAGACCTTTGGGCATTGGTCCAAAATGCCTCCAAAAATCCCACTTTATCCCACCAAAACCCTCTCTGCATGGCCTGAGTCCCTCCAGGCTGTAGCTCTTGCTGACTTGCTTCTGTCTACACTGTTTGAAGCCAAATCAACTCAGTCCTTGCTGCAAAGCCACTGCTCCTCAAATGTGTAGTGCTGCTTCAAGAAGATGTCTTCAGGCTCTTTAGCTTGTGAATAATTTCCTCCTTTGATCATATTTTCAAATATTTCAGGAAGATGAAAAGGGTTTTCCAAGAAAATCCTATACCAGCTCTTGATCAGAGCCTTAGGAAGCCCCTGGAACCTCCCTGTTGAGCCCTGCAGTAGGAACCTTGGAGAGTAAAGAGAAAATAAAAGCTGTTGTATTTATCTACATTTCTACTGCAGACAAGAGGAAGGATTTAATTCCACGAGGCTGAGCTTTCTGTGTTTGATGCAGAATGAAAAGGAAAACTTTGCTGGACACAAAGTAAAACTCTACAAAGTTTTGCCAAAGCAAACAGTGGAAAAAAATCCAGTGATTGACTCTTGAGCACCATAGGTTTTCCAGCCAAAAAATCAGAAATCACTGGGGTGGTTTTTTTTGGTTTAGTATACAAAAAATATGCAGAATGCTTTGTCATTTTCTACTTTGGTTTCACAAATCAATAGCTCAACAGAGAAATGAACTCTGGGCAGCATCAATTCTGCTACCCAGACTAAAATTTCCTATACCAGGAAGGCAATCTAGTGTGATGTAAAAGATAATAATAATTATGCATATTTTAGAGCATTCTATGCATCAGAATATTCAGAATCTCTTAAAACATCACAGGCAAATTTAGACACTAAAATCAGGCAATGAAATAGTAGAAAATGGTAATTTGAGCAGCAGCATTTTCCTTCCATTGATATCATGCAGCATTTTCCACTGGCCCACTGGTCCTAAATGAATTAACAAAGGCCTAATGATTCTTTTTCCACTGATTTCTGAGTTTTGGACTAAGTACTATTGAAATTCTGTCATTATTCACTGTGTTTTAGGCCACAGCCTAGATGATTAGTGTTGTGATGAGTTAGGTGACTGAATTCTGTGGCTGCTTTGGTGCAACATCAGCCAGATCTGAACATCCTTCAGCAACAAGACACTCCATGGAGGAGATATTTTTAGGACATTTAAATACATCAGAGGTACAAGGATCAATTTCTGGGCACAATATGCAGTGCCACCTCAAACTAAGGCACCCATTTCTGATTTCTTGTACAAGCAATAGAGATATTTCATTCTGTGCCACTGCTGACCTCAGCAGGGTGCTGTCAAGAAATTCAGTAACTTCCAGCAGAAGTAAATGGACAGAATTTATAGAGAGCAGCTGTGAAGGAGGAAAATGCTCCTAGATCACCAATGAGTTTCACAGCTACTATCTGGCACCAGCAAATGATGAGACTTAGGAAGCTGGGTATCCATTACAGGCTAAAAAAAAAAAAGAGTTATGACTCCCAACTTGTCACTTTGTGTCTCACCTTCTCCAACATGATGCTATGACTGCACTGAGCTGCTTTTTTCCATGTAATTCAGCCAACTTCCAGCTTCCAGCAAAGCTTTAAATCTTTCTCCACTCATTTTCAGAGCATCTTCACTGATCTTTGTTCTTCTCCCATGCTTAGGAGACCAGTTCTCCTCTCTGCTTCCTCACACCCAAGTTCCATCTCCACTTGCATCCCGTGGACTCTGTGCCCCAAAAAGGAGGGAATCTGGAAGAGACAGAGCCCAGCACCACAGGTGATCTGAGAAGGGTCTTCAGTGAGAGCAGAATTGGTGCTGTTCAGCTTTTAAATCAGAAGAGGATCTGTTGAGCTCATTTAACCTGAAAGTTCCTCTTGTGAAGCTTTGTCTAGGTTTGGTGGAAAGCAGGGAAAACATCCCCATGAAAAAAACATCCTTTTCCTTGTGCTTCCAATGTGTGTGGTAGTTCTGGCTTCCAGCTCCTCCAAGAAAATGTCTCTATACTTTTAAGATTGCAAAAAATTGACTTCCCTAGGTTTGTTCTTGGAAAAAGCCACAAGTTGCACAATTTTGGCTGATACTTGGCAGTAAAATTCAGCTTAAGGCTAATATTTTTCAGACCACAATGTAGAACTTCATCCCAAATGGTTCAGGTCTGGCACCTAGAAGCTGTTGGAGAGTCTTATCAGTGGAAGTATTAGGAAAGTTTAGGAGGAATTGCTACCAACTCCCCCTGTAGGAGATATTAAATCTGTTATTAGGTCAATAAATTATGCTAAAACTAATACTAAACAATAACAAACATGTCTTTATCACCCTGAAATGTCATTAAAAGCTTTACAAGCTATAGAAATATAGGTTCTGATCTTGAGATGTATCCTAAGCACAGGGAGAAATGTATTCCCACAGAGTATACATGTATAAAACAGATTTTAATTTAATTTATACTAAAATAAAATAAAATCTCCCTGCTAGTCCTGTTCTCTGCAGCTCATGCCCTGAAATCTCTGCTCAGACATTTTATGGACCAACTCACACTGAAGTTTGCCCCAGGTTTTATTGAGCAATACTGAATAAGGACCTCTGTGTGGAGAAATGTTTTTTTGCTGTATCTTTATCTGTGCAGTGGAGGCTCTGGGATGTTTCTGGGATAAGGGAAGGCAGAAGCAGGGTGTAGAGATGGAGGTGGGAGTAAGAGAGCAGTGTAATAACATCTAGCAGGCCTGAATTCTTTCTCAGCTGCTGGAAAGCAGCTGTTAAAGGCATGAAAACAAAGAAGAAAGAGCACAGTTGTTTCAGACAAATAGGTCCTCTAGTTCTCTAAAGTTTGTGCTGAACTCGTGGTGGGCAAGCAAATGGATGATGGAATGAGAAGGCAGGGATCAAAAAGGGGTTTGTTGCCCAAATGTTGCCCAAATATCAAGTTGTTTCTTCTACCATATGATAATTGAGATGCCCTAGAGTGAGGTGACAACTCAGGGTTAGCAGCTGAAAGTTGATTTTCTTTGCTGCCTGCCACTGGTGTGGGTTTGTTGTGCAAAAAGAGAGTTAGGAAATGCAGTAACTCTCCACTCCCAACCTTTATTGATCAGCATTTCCCTCCCTGGAGCAGCTAATGACTGTATTTAACAGTCTGAAAGACTGACAACAAAGGAGCTGAGGGAAGGAGGCATGAGGAATGACATTAATTAGAAAGCTTTGCTTGATAATTTATTCTTATAAATGTATATATTTTATATTTTAAGAGATTTCTAAATGTTGTTTAGGGGACTAGCAGCTGCTCTCTGAGCTTTTACTGTAATGCTGCACATCACAAAGATAATGTATTTAGGATTCTGTTTCTTCTTCTTCATATCAATAACACACAAAATCAGACTCTAGCTCATTTTCCTTCCCAAAAGTGGGAGAAAATATCCTTCTTTTTACCTGTTTGGGGAAGAAGCACTTTGCTACAGCTCCTTTGTGCCTTGGGGGGAGGAATTTCTGCATTGTTTTTCCCTTTAGATGCAGTTCTATGGGGTGCTGGGGCTTTTCCACCTGCAAGAAGAAGCTTTTCCTTATCTAGATTGAAATTAAGGATAATCACACTCAACTAATTCCCTCTCCAAATGCAGCTTTCCTGAAGGTGTTTAGAAGGCAAACACTGATAGAAATGAACTGTGTTTCTAATAATGGAAGCCAGGCTGATGGATTCTTGAGGAAAATGAGGAAAGGCAATTTCATGCTGGCTCCTTGGCATGATGATAAACTAGAGTGTCTGTAGTCCTGGAGATAAAAGGCATAAGAATATTCCTGAAATCTAGAGTCTCTTCAACCTGTCAACCCTATTTCCCTTATTCTTGCTGGTTCTTAAGACTCCTTAGGCTTTGTGTTCTCCTCAAAACTGACAGCTCTGCTAAAATAGGGATTAATACACAGTAGGAATTCAGACTATGTGCTGAATCTGGACTTTATAATGGCATGGCATGGAGTCTCAGTTCAGAAATGAATTAAAAATGACTTGGATAACTAGACTTTCAAGTAGGCTGGCAAGCAAAGCAGGGGCTATAAATCAAGGTTAATGATAATGGCAATGTACCAATTTGGAAGGGAGGATGAACATAAGGAGTATTGCAAGAATTGGTGCTAGGCCCAGCTTTACTAAACCCCATTATTTATTATGTTAATGGAAACTAAAGAACACTGAAGTCAGAGCAGTTGCCAAAATCTCTGGAGGATGGAGAAGAAATCTTGCCTAGCTTCTCTTTGAGTATTACTTGCTTAGAATATTTAGTTTTCTGAATTCTGAAAAAAAAAGAAAAAAAGAGGAAAAAAGTACCTCAAAAAGAATTAGCTAAGAGGGAGGAGGTATTTTCTAGAAGCACCTTTCCATAGATTTGGAAAAAGCCCAGATGAGTGTGGTAGTTAAATGACTGAAGTACTCACAGGATGAATAAATATGATTAAATCTGGAAAAAGGTTCAATTCTGTTCCCCATTGGATTTGCTTTGGAGTGAGATATACAGCTGGAGAAAGATGTTTTGAAATCTTAGTGTCAATTAAGAGATTTTAACAGAGATCAAGAAATAAAACTCAGCTTTATTATTAAGTGGCTCCAGAGTCCAGTGTTTTAGTGTTTCATATGTAAAGCTCAGATAGGTAATAAACAATTTAATTGCAGCATTAATAAAGAAATTGGATTTGAAGAGCATTGAAAGTATTGAAAGAGAAGTCAAATCTTAGTTCAACAAATCATATACTGACAATTAAATAAAATAAAAAAAGAATTGAGTTTGGCCAAATGATGACTAAAGAGAGAAAAGAAGACCTGCTAAAAGTATTTATTTAAAGCTGTAAACAGCAAGGGGAATGATAGCCCAAGGGGCATGAGTAAGGAGGATGAACTCTGTGTAACTTTAAGCTGAATATTATTGCTTAACACTAAATTTCTCCAGGCTCTGAAATGTTTTTCAAGTAAGAAAATGGAAGCCAAATAACAGAGTTGTGCTTTTTTTGTTGTTGGTTTGATTATTTTAAACCAGTTTCAGAAAACAATGAGAACATGCTGTGGAATGTGCTAATTGCCAAGTTAGAAGTGAACTAAAATATGATTGTGACCCTCAAAAGACAGAGGGGTACTGGAGTCAGTTTTGACCACACTTTTAAGGCTGGCCCAAGGCAAAACGAATGGGAAAGAAGAAGTAATGAAATCAACACTCTAGTTGGTGGGTCCTTTCCCTGAGAGATGTGAACAAACTCTTCTAATTGTACTGCCTTTAGGAGCTGTGAATCCTATTCCTACAGTATCCATAGCAATTGGAGGAGATATTTAAACAGGACTTACAGAAAAGACTGGAATCCAAGTCCACTCTTGCACAGGAATTCTTTAAACTGAGAAAAGAAGGATTATCTCTTGGCCTAGTGAATCTTTTATAACTCCAGGGAAAACTGGCTCTCTGGAAGGGTGCATGAAGTCATCCTCTAACAGTTCAATGTTTAGATCCCATTCCTGAGAGGTGTATTTGTTAGTCCTTAGGCTAATAGAACAATTGGAAATAGGTGTTTCACAGGCTGAGTGCTCTGCATTAATGGATGACAAACCATCACTGCAACACCAAAACCTTTGCTGGCATTTCCATGGAGAACCTTGATCAAGAGAAGCTGCAAAAATCTTTAATATATGAAAGAGAGAAGGATATCAATTGTCTTCTAATATCACCAATGTGCTGGACTGTTCAGCATTGTCAGTGCTAGAGTGTCTGTAACTGGTGTTGACAGGGTACATGAGTTACTGGTGAAAATGGAGACATCAAAGGGCCACCAATGACACATGTCAGACTTTATATTGCTGAATCTGAACAACATAATGTGCTGACATCAGCATCCACCTGGAAATTCACTGGAAAGAACAGTCACACAGTCAGTAAAAACTCCAGAGCTGACTTTCAGGAAGCAGGACTGGAGGACTCATATCTACTTGCATTAATCCTCAAAACCTTGTCATTGTCTGGAAATGTTTAGCTTTGAATACATTCAGGAGTTCTGGACTCTGTTTCCACCTGCCCCAAAGCAATTCCTTGCACTGCAGGTAGTCCTTTTAACAACACAAAATTCCTGGTTAAGGCTTAAAAAGAAAGGGGTTTGGATTTTGTAGCTCTGTTTGGATTTTTATTGACTGGATGCAGTAGACTATTATGTCACTTGCTCTCTAAAATTACACATGCTGTGAATAACGTCAGTGGCAGGGATGAATAGGAGAGGCCAAGGTCTGTTAAGCAGCTTAAGGTACTTAAATCCAAACTGTAGATCCTTGGAACTTTTTAATACTTTTTAAATAACCTGAATCTCCATCATTGCAGAGATGTCTATGTTTCTGGTGTTGGACATGATTCCTTTCAAAATTCAGCTAGCAGAACAGTGTCTAAGTCCTCTCAGAGTTGCTGGGCTCCATGAATCTTTGACAAAGCAGAATATTATTGCATGGATGAAGATCATTCCAGTTGCACTCCATGGATGCAAATTATTCCTATGTCTGGTCTGGCCCAGATGCTTTTGCTGAAATATGTATGTTTTCACATAAATAAATGAAGCCTCTCCCATCTGTAGCCTCCCTCAGTGTTTGGTGATCACCTAGAAGACCAAGTGCATACTGAGTTCTCAGCAGTCTGTCAGGAAAGGATTCCAACCATTGGGTTGCTGGTGGATAGACTGACTTGGGTGCTCTAGAGGTTTCTTGACGGATTATTTCACTGTGCATAAACTGTTGAATAATCACTGAGTTGTGGAGGAAAGTGATGAAAAGTCTCTCTGTTACCATTGGTTAAGGCACTGTGCCCAGTGTGTAGGCAACAGAAACCTGGCTCCCCTACTTGGATGAGTGCCACGGTTGTGTGGATATTTGGCAGAGAGAGGGGGTTGTATCTTTGTTTGAGGTGTTTGGTGAGAAAACTCATCGATTTCATAGGTTGGAATAGAAAGCAAAAGATCTGATCAAAGTTTTCTAAAGTTTGTGGAATTTCAAGCAGGCCATGGTTTTTAATGATCAGGGAAAATGAATACCTAGGTGGCAACCACATGAAAACCATCAGGAGCATCATAGAAACAAGTTTTTTGTTCCTTAGCTAGTTATATCATTACCTGTAGCAGAGGGCAGCCCAGGATGGATGTTGAGAGAGCTCAGGCAGAGGTTTAGATAGCACTTGATAGCATCAAAAAAACACTGCAGACAGCCCTTCAACTCTCTTCAGGGTGTGTTGGCAGTGAGGCTGAAGAAGTGGCAACGTAACAGCATTCTGGGGTGGGTAGATCTGTCTGTCATCAGCTGGTGCTGTGCCAGGGTTGTTCTGCCTTCACGTTTGCTCTTTAGACAACGTGTTCTTGTCTCAGATCTTCAGATATCCCTGAGATTTCATGTTACTAATGATAATGGTTACCCAGGATGGTGGAGGGGCACCATCCCTGGAGCTATTCCAGATGAGGTTGGCCAAGACTCCGAGCAGCCTGGGCTAGTTGAGGGTGTCACTGCTCACTGCAGGGGGGCTGCACTAGATGACCTTTGGAGGCCCCTTCCACCCTATATAGTCTATGATTCTAGATTAAAATAGTCTCTTTTTTTGTGTGCGTTTTGTTGTTCGTGGGTTTGTGTCAGGGAGTATCAAGCTTTTTTTTCGTGTATGGAGGGGGGAGGACAGCAGCTGCCGCTCTTTCCCCATCACAATCTGTGGACCGCCATTTTGAGTCTGCCGGCCGCCATCTTCTGTCTCTCAATGGCTCCCCGAGGCCTCCCTGCTGGTCATTGAAGACAAGGGCGACCAATAATTTGGATTATTGTTTTACTGTTAATGTCCTATACAAATACACACACACACACACACATATATATATATATTTTCTTAGATAAAATGGTTTTCTCCTTTTCTCCTTATACACATTTTGGTGTCACATTGCTAAATTTAAGATAATAACAGTCCAAACCAGGATAGTTTATTTGGGGTTTTTTGTGTTGGTTTCTTTATTGTTTTGTTTGGGTTTTTTTTTTTACTAAATATCTACTATCAAACTTTTTCTTTGCTTTTCTGCACACTTGCAGATACCTACCTGCACTACTGTTAAAGTGGAAATCCATTTGCTTCTCTTTAAATAACATGGTCTTTAAGTAATATGCTCTTTAAGTTCAAATATGGTCTCTGCAAAATGTAATTTCCATCTCATTCTTGAACTAGACCTCGTGAAATAGATGCTAAGAAAGATTTATGAGTCACCAAGGCTCCAGCTAATGTGCTGATAGCTGTGGAATTTCAGATGTTCAAATAGAAGTACTAGCAGCTGTGGCAGGAATTTCCTGATTTGCCAAAAATCCTCTAGAAAATAACACTCCAAACAATAGTAACTGAAGGTTTATGTGCACACTTGATTTTTTTTACAGTTTTAAATAGTCCTTACTTCCAGTAATTCAATTATGAAGCCATCTTCATATGCAAAGATACTTCTGAGGACAGAGCAAACAAGAAAGAGTGATCTGGACCCTTCTGATTGCTCTATCCTTGGGAATTCTCCTGGACATACATCTGACAGCATCTGCCCTGCAGAAGGGCTGTTGACACATCCAAAGTCCTCTGGCAATTCTCTTCTTGATTGATATTTTATCAAGATTTTCCTCAGCTTATACACACAACATACATAGAATAACACAGAATCATAAAATATTCCAATTATAGAATGTTAGGGGTTGGAAGGGACCTTGAAAGATCATCTAGTCCAACCCCCCTGCCAGAGCAGGATCACCTAGACCAAGTCACCTTCCTCATTGAAACATTCACTGATACTAAGAGACATCAACTTAATTGTTAAAAATAACGGAGGATTTGATTTAATGGAAAGAGGATTTATGAATATGTCACACACCAAATTCAACCACCAGGTTTTTTGCTTCACTTAATGTTATTTCAAGACATTAAATGGACCATACACTATCTTGTTTTCTGCAGGAAAGATAGAGTGTAATCCACTTTTATGTTGAGTGTTCAGTAGAGGGATAAAAAGCTATTTGAGGAGTCAGGCTTATAATAATGTAGCTGGGATTGCTTAAGAGTGTTATTATTTTTCCAGTGTATATATATATATATATATATATATATATATCTGCTGCCATAATGCTGTTTTGGACACATTTATGGATGTATATTAATAAAAAGGTTTTTTACAAGTGTAATTCCTTCCCTGGCCAAAATCAGCTATACAAGTGTAAGCATATGAATGTAAGCACAACTATGTTTATACCATTACCAGGCACAGCTGAAGCAGGAGAGACTTTTGTCTAGGTGAGCCCAAGTCATCTTTTCAGAATATATCAAAATGGCACCAACCTTAATGTTTAGAGACTTGAGCATTTTTTGGTCAACAAATTATAAATCAATTTTCTCTCCTCAGTGTTGACTGAGCTGGTTGCCTGTCCATCCATGGCATTATGTGGGACTCAGATGATCCACTAACCAATCATAAAGGCATTTCTTGGTGGAATTCACCTTCTAAAGCAGTGGAAATTTTACTCTTCATATAGCAAACTATTTTCTTCTGTATTCAGAAGTGAACATGAGTTAGATGTAAACCCAACTATTCCCTGTTCAATTTCTTGGTCATTGGAAAAGAGAAAACTTGGTACTTTTCAAGGGCTGGCCCAAAGCACAATGAAGTCTGTGGATGCTTCTCTGTTGTTTTTACTCTTAGCAAGTCTGTGAAATGTCTGGGCTTCCCTGATTCATTATATTGCTCAGATTTCACACTGAGATGGAATAAATGTGTGATATCAGCTTGAGGAGAGCAAAAATAATTAGGCAATCGTTCCACAGCCATTTGAGACAACCTACCCTAAAATGGGGTGATATATTTTCAGTTTTTCAGTCAGTACGTGTCGTTCCCAGAAGAAGCAGGGTTAGAATGATTTCCAGTTCACTCTATGTTTTCAGGAATTTGCTGCAACAGATGAAAAATCAGCCTGTCCTGGGAGGAGAAGGAGCCTACTAGACATCACTGGGTGTGTAGACTTGGACAAGCTCTACAAAGCAAGTATCTTCCAAGGGATCAGCAAGATCTGATGCTGTTTGAACACTGATAAAACAAACGAGCTAGGCACAGGGAGTTCAGAACAGGCCAGCACAACCCTTAGACTTTGCAAAACAAATGTCTTTGCAAATGCAAATTCAGCATTCAGTCAAAGCTTGTGGTCAGGTTTGTTTTCCCTTGTTCCTGTTTTTTTTTTTTTGTTAGTTGCTTGTACGAAAAAGGTCTTTGATATTTCCTAGAAGACCCTCCTCATTTGTTTGATGCTTTTAAGAGCAAAAATATTGCTCTGCAAAAGATCTACAGTGTCAAACACCCCTGCAATTTCAATCTATTTTCGATTTAGTTCTATATTTAAATACTGTCTAGCATAGAAGCACTGAACCACTTCCATTAACATGGCCTGTGACTTTAGACTTTATTCATAACTTCTGCTTAAGAGAGTAGCTGTTTGATGTGCAGTTATTTCAAGTCAGTTCTACTTTCTAAAATCCTTCTCATCAAATTGGAGAACCTTCTTATGTAAATATTTAATTTAAACCAAGTCACACTTGGATAATTCTTATTCTGTCTTGAAAGTTTCAAACTATTCTTCCGTGCATGAAGCAATTGCTGTGACTTTCCTATAAACACAGACAGTAACATTTGTCTTCTACCTCCTAGACAACTTGTGTATACATTGTCCAGTACAGTTAAGTAAGTTAAAGTTTAGGACTGAATTTGGCTCTGTGACAGTGCTGTGTCAGATCCTGTCTCTACTCTGATAAGAAAGACAGGATTTAATTAAATTATTATTAAAGTAATTTTTTCA
>JANHGL010021110.1:45730-67493 GCA_024611195.1 Ceyx melanurus
ATAATTGTGCATGTTTTTAACTCAACTTGAATTTACTGCAAGATCTGGATGGCCATCTATATCTGGAAATTAGAAATTAGCCTTGTTTTGGTTTGTTTGGGGATTTTTATTGTTTTGGGGTTTTTTTTGGGTTTTGTTTTTTATTTTTTTAAATTATTTTTCTTTCTTTGAGGGTTTCCAACTATTCTCACAGCCTAAGGCTCCTGGCTGGGCTTCCTCTTGGGCTGTTGTGGTGAAGCAGGCAGGGATGTGCATGTGGGAGAAAGTGCTACCAGAGAGGAGAGCTTTTATCAGGTGAGCTACCAATAAAACTTAGCTCTTTCCACAGTTAACAGCAGCTGAATGCAAGTTTTCCACATAACACTGAGGAATTTAGATTATTAGTCAATTATAGTGACTTTCTGGAATCTTTTTTAACCTCTTTGCCTGCCTTTTGCACTGTTCTGGGGATCTATACCTCCCTCCTTGTACCTCAAAGAGGGGTTTGATATCCATCTTCTATTACCTCATCCTTTCCATCTTCCCACCAGTGGATGATTGCTCCTGGGAGAAGTACTTAGGATTTTGTGTGGTCCAGCTTTGAATGACTTTGGATGCAAGAATCAGCCTCTTTTCCTTCTGCTTCACACCCCACTTCATTTTAGTGCTAGAAATGATATTCCAGTTGACATTTTCCTAACTTCATCCTGTGAGAACCCATCATGGCAACTCAGCCATATCTAGTTCAGCCAATTTGCCCCTGGTTAAGTCCAACTTTGATGAGTCTGACTCCCAAACCTTGGATAAAGACCATGGAAAGACATTGCCCTAATAGTGTTGCATGATGTTGCTGAGACCTGAACAGCTTCACCCCTTGGCATGAACCTGAGTGTAAGCTGACAGCTGGGGCCTACAGCTCCACTCTTCATCCAGGTATTCCATCATTTTTTATTATAAGCTGCTAAAAAAAAAAAAAGGATTTTTCTGCTTATAGAGATTAAAGACAAAAAACTTTTTCATCCACTTGGACTGAATCTTGTTCCTCCTTCTTTTACCTCCTGGGTCCCAGGTGACTTTGAACTCCTCTGTGGCATACTGCAGGCCACTGAGCATTTTGAAGGGATTCTGGAAAGAAATTGAGAGTTTATAAGAAGATGGAAACACTTGTTTCTGATGTGCAATTAGGGGATTGCAAATCTTTCATGAAAATCCAAAGAGTTGGGATAAAATATTCCAACAGCCCCTTGTAACTTCCAAGCCTGGCATTGAAATTCAACATCTCTCTCTTTCAAGGTGTGACCCTCTTCACTCTCTTCATGGCCACAAAGCAGCATTTAATGCCAGGTACCAGCTGATAAAAGTCTGCTGCTTCTGCTCTACTAAGAATTCATTCCCCAAAGCAGAGAAAGGGTTGCTTCAGATCAGATATGTACCTTGGTGAGAGATACTGTTAGGTGGGAATCAGGCCAGGTCTGGATTGATTCCAGAGCAATTCCTAGTGCAGCAACTGTGAAGGTCCTGTAAAAACACCAGCCTGAATCCTGTCCTTTTGCCATTCACTTATCTGTGAGCAAACTAAAAATAGAGATGAATTATGGGGCTCCGAGCAATGTCTAGTGGAGCATTTGAGATGATGGTGTGTATTTAACAAGAAATGTTTTATAATTGAAACAAAAATAGTAGGAGCTAAATATAGACTTGGAAATTTATTTGGAATCTGGAGCTGGCAGTTTTGTCTTTATGGTATTTGTACTGATTTCCTTATTTGAACCAATATGAAGTCTGGGTCATTTTCAATCTCTGAGTATTTCAAGGAGACAACATTTTTGGTGCACATCAGCATGGAATATCTGATAATCACTAAATCCCTGTAAAGAAGATACCAAACTGGGCAGTAGGGAACCCTCCAAGGGTGACAGAGTGAAAATGTTTGTTGCTAAATCTTTTATTTGTGTTTAACTTTGACGACCAAGTCCATGGTGGTGCCACTTTCACTCTGGTTGTAAAGTTACTGCCATGCTTATCCCAAGCCAGAAGGCTCACAGAAGACACCTGAGTCTGGTGTGCACTATTTATTATTGTCAAGGCAAACTAGAAAGTGCTTCTCAGTGATTTCTCTCTTGAAAAGCCCCACAGAAAACTCTGGACCACACTTCCCACATTTCAGATGTTCTTTAAGTTCTCCTGGGCAAATAGGAAGTCTCTTTTTCTGTAGGAGAGTTGTTGGATGCCCATCAAAAAGCAAAAGCACACTGGTTGAGGCTTTGGCTATTTATGGCCAATACCATTTGTGGCAGGAAAACAACCAGTGGGCTACAAAGCTAAATACCAAGGTTTTTTAGTCCTTAAATTACCCACTAAATGAGCAAACCACTATGAGTAATTGTCTCACCAAACTGTAGCTGCTTCAAAGTTAAGGGACTGGTCTCTGTCCAGTGTCTCTCCCTCTAGGACTGGGGAGAAAGGTTTCATCCCATCTTGGCTCATGGTTAGTGCTGCCCACTGGGATTGTGCCACTCTCCAGCCTGCTGAAAAAGCTGAGTGCCAGCCCAGAGTCAAGGAATCCTAATAACTAATTGCCCATAAAAACTCCCAGATCAATGCAAGCCAATAAATAGCTTGAAGGCATCATTTTAAGAGAGATTTTTAGACAGCTTTTTTTTTTTTCTTTCCAAAACAAGTCATTGAATTAAAAATACCAACAGAAATACACAAACAAACACAAATAGTTTTTCATTAAAGGCTGCAATGATTGAATAACAGGATCTGACTTTCCACCACGTCCTGTTTCTAGCTACAGGCTGTTTGTAAATACACCACCTGAGCAGTTCCAGAAGCAGTGAACAACACTGGAGCTTTCCAACAGCAGCAAGTTTCAGCTTCACCTCTCCATCAGGTCTGCCAGTGGGTGAGTTTAGAATGAAGTCAGGAGAGGCAAAGACATCACTGCATCATCTTGCAGGCCTTTGAAAAGAAAAAAAAACAAAGAGCACATACTTGGCAACACTTTTAATTGCTATGGTTACTGATGAATAACAGCACAGCTGGGGAACTGTTGCTACAACCCACTAGCAGAGATATTTAAGAGGTCACACTTGAGTAGATTTGTTACAAAAGCAGTTTTTATTTGCAAGAATAACAAAAAATGAAGTCTGTAGGTGACACTCTTTGGATTAGAGTCAAATGGACTGCCCCACTAGCCATCAGTTTGCCCTCATTACTGTAGAAAGCAATGTGAGGAAGGATGGCTCCCTATTTAAGGCACCAAACCAGAGCTGGTGGTTTCTGGCCAAAATCTTGTCCAGGAACATGATTTGCTTGGATTCTGTCAGTCTCAGATGTTGATTTTTTTCCTTGATAATGCAGGACAATGCTCCATGCAGTCTGGAGAGCCAGTAGATCTGTATCAAGGCTTTGCTATCTACCAGGAGAACAGTGACACAGTTTTCCAGCAAAATCTGGAAAGAAATGATGGAGTAACTCTGAATCAGGATGGTTTGGGAGCTCTGACACAGACTCCCTCCATGACCCGAGTGAAATGCTGGTTTGTGCTATCAGTTTTGATCTGTACTTTCTTATCTCCTAGGATATCAGTCATGAAGCCTGGTAACTTCACTGCAATACAAGATATCTTCAAATAATTGGTGGAGCAGACTTTTGGGTAGGGAAAACCTATTGTTTTGTTTTACACAGTGCCCTTTTCAGGAGGAAGGTAAAGACAAAATTCACCTTTCTTTTTGCCTGCCATGCTCTAGCTGTGGACTCCTCTGAAGCAAATCCACCAGACAGGGATACCAGAGACCTTCACATTGAATTTTTACTTTTGCAAATTCAGAACAGTAGCATGTAGGTAAGGAATGGAACAACTGGTATTTTAGATGCTTGTGGGTAGAATTGTGAAGGACACTGTTGAAAAAATAGTTTATTAATAGGCTGAACCCACAATGCACTGCTGCTGTCAATGCAAATGTTGCTTTCACTGCATTGCAGGATTAGTGGCAAAAAAGAAGACAAGTGAAATCCTTGTAAATCCTTTTCCATGGCTCTTCTTTCTACATCTTGTGAGCACACACACTGGAACACACACGTCATGGAGAATAAAACCACTGACATCAGTAGAGTTTCACCTGGGAGGGATTTGGCCCCCTTTGGCTAATTGTGTCATTACCCTCAAGCTCCTCTGAACAATTCATTAGTGGCAGACAGCTGAATATCTAACTGTGTGTGTAACCAAACTCTAACCACTAGCACAGGAGAAACTACTCTCAGTAGCTCCTCTGGGCAACCAAGGACACCGTGAGATTGAAGGAATAAATATAAACAAAGAATGTTTTTCAATTTGCTTGCCAGCTGGAGCACTGGATATTTTTCCAGCTCTGAAACCAAGGCACATTTGCACGCTGCTAAAGACAGTGCTCATTACCTTTTGACATCTCTGATGAACCCAAAGAGTTTCAGAGTGTTTCCATAGGTGAGTTTCCATACCTTTCCCTGCTTTCAAAAGGTAAAGCAGGATGCACAGGTTACTTCACTTCCAAAAATTTCTCCTTAAATCAATCTTTCTCATTTTTTTCATTTGAAGTCAAAGGTGAAAGCATGATTTTTATTTTTATTTTTTTCTTCCTAAATGCTTATTTTTCAGTCACTGGTTACATTCCTACAAAGAATTAGGTAATGTCAGGCACTGGTCCTGGCTGTTGGAGCTGAGGTGGCTGAGCAGGGGTGGCTGAGCAGGGGTGGCTGGACACAGCTCTCCACAGCAATTCCCATGGCCATTCCCCATGGGTGGTGTCCACATGGAACTCCTCTGTCTTGGAGGAGAGAGGAGAGCTCATCAGCAGACAGGGTTTGCTCTGTGCCAGCTGGCTTGGGTGCCTTTGTGAACTTGATTTACCAGCAGAGGCTTCACCTCAGAGTCTGGAGAGGTGCCTTTGACAGGTAGAGGGTGGGTTCCCTTTCACTTTTGTCTGTAACAGCTTAAAGTGGAATCATATTGATTCATCCCTCTTGTGCTAGACTCCAAGTAGATTGTTTCCTACAGAACTTGCAGTTTGACTGATGTGTTCAGTGTCCAATCCAGCATTTAGCCTGGAAAAGAGAAGACTGAGAGGGGATCAGTCTCTTTTCAGTGGTGCCTTGTGATAGGACAAGAGGTAATGGTAGAAATGGGAAACATGGGAAGTTCTACCTCAACATGAGGAAAAACTTCACTGTGAGAGTGACAAAGCCTGGAACAGGCTGCCCAGAGAGATTGTGGAGTCTCCTCTGGAGACTTTCAACACCCACCTGCATCTGTTCCTGTGTGGCCTGCCCTGGGGGGATGGACTCAATGATTTCCAGAGGTGCCTTCCAACCCCTACCATTCTATGATTCTATGATTTAAAGAAATAAATACACCCACACATAAACAATCTTTGATGTTGACTTAAGTTTCATTTCTTGAAACAACAACAAAAAAAAGAACTAATCTGAAATTCTGTTACTGCTCTCATTTTCTTTCTCTCTCCTTCTCTCATGGCTGTATTTATTTTTTTTTGTCAGCAACAGTGCTTCAGGAGAGGAGAGACCACCACTCCACTAGTGGTTTCCTTTTCTTCTCTCCATGACTGCTGAAAAGTGCAGAGGTTGTTGGTGGATATTCACAGGCTTATTTCTGGATCTTACCACATCTGGTTGGGTTCAAGTGCAGCAGATCTGGGGACATATGAATGTAGACTTAAAAGTATCTCCCCTAACTTATGTTCTAGTCTGGAAATGAATCTTTAAGTGTCAGCAGAGAAGGCTCCTCATCTCATCCCACCATAGACCTCTGATGAACTGTACTCTGTAATTCCCTGTGCCTATTCAGTGAGTATAAAAGGATTCAGGATGATCCCCTCAGCTGCACCATTCAGACAATATCTAAGGCCAGGAGGGTCTGGTTCAGACACAACCCCCCTGTGCTAATTGTAGGCCTAGATGGAGAGTTGCTCAGCTTGTAATGATTAAGTATCACAGATCATAAGTGAATTCCACACTTGGGTACACTCCACAGAGTAAAAAAATCTGAGATGAAATCTTCTTTCTCCTACGTGTCCTTCCACACCCCAATGTACTCAAAGGCCTTTGGCCAACGTCCAGCTTGTGGACTGAGCCCAAGTTTTCCTCCCACCCTGCTTGACTTGGATTTGAGGGAGATCTCCATCCCTTCCTCAACATCAACGTTCACGTCACAGAATCAGCACTTTTGGCAATTTTTTGGGGGGAGCTGGGGTTGTGCATCACAGTGGGGATTTCTTTGGTGAATATTCCTGGTAAGTGCTGACTAACATGCACCTGCTGCATCAACAGGTCTCTGTCGACATACTGCTTGTAAACTGGGTTGGCTGTTTTCTCAGATGTGCTGATTCATCAGAACCCCTCCCATTGTCTGCTGGTGCTGCCTTCCCTTTTTTTTTTCTCCTGCAATTGATTACAGACCCCCTTATCTCCAATAGCACAGAGTTCCTAGGAAAATAAATTACCCTTGGTGAATCACTTCACAATTCAGGCATTTAATAGTCCCCCACCTCTGGTGATCTGCAGAGTTTCTGTGTAAACAAAGGAGCTGAATCATCATTTTCACAAATGTTTCACTCAGTAAGAAGAAGAAGAGGAAGATTTTTATACATACACTGCACATGGCCAATTTGTCTGGCTGTCTTGGTTTGAGGGAGAACCAAACAAATTCTGGTCAGTGATTTTACTTTTCAGCTCAGGGTTTCTAACTCACTGCACTGTCTGAAGTTAGCAGAGTGTTTTGCAGATTCTGCTTCCAGCAGTGAGAACACCCCATGGTTAGAGTTCCTACCAAGGGTTGGAATGCAGACCAAGGGCACTGCCAGAACTTGTGTATCACACTGGGGGTGCAGTGGTGTAACCTTTTCACTAAATGTTTATTTAATTAATAGAATAAATAGCAAGTGAAAGTTAGTTTGACTTATTTTCTTACCCTCTTTATCTCTGATTGCTTTACTCCTAGAAAGAATGGCTGGTACAAAAGCAACAACTGCAATGGCAATGACAATTTCTCATTTGCTCTGATTTTAGAAATAAAGACAGAACAATGGCTGACACTCCTCCACTTCCTACCTGTCCATTCAAACCAGATGCTGCAAGCCCATCCATTTTAATGTTTCTCTTCATTAATCCTCCTTTGCTAGTTTGTAAGCACTCAAGCACTATATCACTTAGAGGTGATGAAGGAAATGCACAAACCAATATCAGTCTGAGACTGTCTTAACTTTTAAACACTGGAAGTATCCAGTTCAGCAAATGGTTTTCCCACTTAAATTTCCTGCTGAAATATCAAGGAAAGAAGTTTGTCTTGTTGTGTTAAATGCCTAAAATATTTGAAGGCCACTTAATAGTCATATACAGACCAAGGAGAAAATAAGACAAGGGAAAATGTGCTTTTCAAAATTCAAGAAAATGTAGCATGCTGCAAAGGGAATTTGCCACAGAGCTTACACAATAGATTTAATTTTTTCTTAACTGAACAATAATTGAAAACTGATTTAGACCCTTAAATAAACCAGTGACAGCTGGGAAAATCAGCAGCTTGGCCCTTTGTGCCTGCTTATAGTAGATTTTGGCAGCAAGATAGTTGCAGTCTCCATAGGACACAGCTATTATATCTTCCAGATGTGCTTGACCTATATCTCGGATAAAAAACCATCTTGCCACAGAAACTATCATTTATATACTCTTAGCCCCAGTCACCAGCTCCTTTAAGATGCTGAAAAACCCCTCTAGTGATGATTTTGTTTCCATTGCCATTCAGGAGAGGTGTAGAGCTTGCAAGTGATTCACTTTTTCTCCCCTTATGCAAGTTGAGATTGTTTCCTCTCATCTTATCACTTGCTACCTGGGAACAGAGACTGACCTCCACCTGGCTGCAGCCTCCTTCCAGGTAGTTGTAGGGAGCAATGAGATCTCCCCTCAGCCTCCCTTTCTCCAGGCTCAACACCCCAGTTCCCTCAGCTGTGGGGCAATCACTTCCCTAGTCCTGCTGGCCACGCTGTTTCTGATCCAGGCCAGGATGGGGTTGGATTTCTTGGCCACCTGGGCACACTGCTGGCTCATGTTCAGGTTGTTTTCCACCAACACCCCTAGATCCTTTTCTTCTGAGCAGCATTCCAGCCTCTCCTCCCCCAGCCTGTGGCACTGCAGGGGGTTGTTGTGCCCCAAGTGTCCTGTCCAACCTCATTCTGTTTCCCTCAGCATATTGATTCTGCCTCTCCAGATGTCTCTGCAGAGATTCCCTGAGATACCAAAACTCCCATCTAACTTGGGAAACCTACCTCATCCAGGTCATCGATGAAGAGTTTTGGTTTTGGATGTGGTTTTGAGGGACATGGTTCAGGGGTGAACTTTGCAGAGCAGGGCTGATGGTTGGACTGGGTGATCCCAAGGGGCTTTTCCAAGATGAATAATTCTTGGATTCTATGATATTAAACAGATCTGGCCTCAGTGATGAGCCTTGGGGGACACCACTTGCAACTGGCTGCTGGATTTCACTCCACTCACCACCACTCTGAGCCTGGCCATCCAGCTAGTTCTTTCTCCAGTGAAGTGTAAGCCCATCCAAGCCACGAGCAGCCAGCTCCTGCAGGAGAATGCTGTGGGAAACAGTGTCAAAAGCTTTACTTTCATCGGAATGTTTCCTCCTGAACCACAGGCTGCTTTGGTTGGTGGTTTGGTAATAGATGGCAAGCTGTGTTTATGGAGTGATGTGCAGACATTTCCACCCAAGCCTCTGCAGATGCTCTTGTCTGGAGCAGGGGGGATGGGCAGGAGCTGTTAAACCACATGGCCAGAGGCACTGGGTGCAGGCCATGCCTTATCCTTTATGCTTGCTGCTGGGAGGAGAACTACAGCTTCTCTTTTTAGTACTCCCCTTGCTGCTCTTCTGAAACACACACTGCTCTGATTTAACCCTTACCTGTGATTTGGTCCAACCCATCACTCACATCATGATGTTTGAGGCCAAAGAAACAAGACATTTCCTAGTCCAGCAGATGCCATGTGACTGTGGCCTGTCCACAAGCTATGGATCAGACACTGGAGAACAAAAAACTGCTTTTATGGAGCTGTTCTCCTGGGTCTTCTGCCCCCAGGTTGGCCAGTGCACATCCCCACTCCTGTGGGCAGCTTCCTACAACCTGGGGGAGCTGCTGCTGCTGCTTCTTCAAATCCCTGGACCCTTCCTAAACTGAAACCCTTTGGCTCAGGGGCTGCTGATTGCAACTACTGATTGCTGGAGGGGTTTTTGTGTGGTTTCGACACTGACTTTGCTTGCTTTGCCACAGACACCCAGTGTAAGCTGCAGAGTTTGGATAGGTGCACTGTGGAGGGAAAATCAGAAGGAAGGGCTGTAGACAGTTTGCCTTTTCAGTCTGGAAATAGCACAATGTGCTCATTTCAAACACACTGCTGCAGTAATTAGGGAGGCTGGATGCATCAAAAGATAGTTTACATGAAACCTTCAAGATGTCAAAGCCTTTCTTGTTGACAGAGCTATATGTTAACCCACAGTCAAGCTCCACTTCTGAACATTCTCATAGCAACCATAGATCAACATGTTATTTCCCTGGCTTATTCAGGCATAGCACTGCTATTAGATCCTCTGATTTTTAATTGAAGGAAATGGCTCTAAACATCTTGAGGTAATTAAAATGATCATATCTTTTGGTGCATTTGTTAAAGTAACAGCAATTCCCCTGTGCAACTTTACTGCTCGAAAAATAGAATTGAAACTTCATTAGATAAATGAGATTCTTTTTTTCCCCATAAATGTAAAATATGCTCTGTTCTGATAATAAAAGAATTCCCTCTCGTTTTACAGTGCAGCTCTTGAGATAATGATCTTACTAACCTGTTCTAATAAATAGTTCTAATTAATATACCCTATTAAATAGCACAAACAGTTCCTTGCATCTCTTTGCCATTCAAAATGCTTTCATAAGGAGTTGATCACTTGCTAATGTGATGTTTCTTAACACAAAGAAAACACACACATCCCTATTTTAAACATTCATTTCTGGCTGAATTCTGACCAAAAAATAATAATAATAAAAAAGAACAAAAAAAGAAGTAACAACCAGAGGGAAAACTATTTGACTAAGTCTGCTTACATTTTTTTTATATTATTATTTTGGCATCTGGACACAAATGCAGAGAGTTTTGGAGATCAGTGTGTGTCTGTGTCTCCCTGTGGTGTGTGTGTGTGAAATCTCTAGCTCTAAAATGAAAATGTTGCAACATCTTGCAATGAGCCACTGGATTTTAGAGGTTTTTTAGGGAATAATATTATTCCAGGTGTTGCCTAGATACATATGGAAGCAAAAAGGACAGAACAGAAATGACAACAGATGTAATTACTTCAAGAGAGACTTCCACTGTGGATGACAACGTAGGCAGTCTGGTGCTCATGTCCAAGATAGATCTGAATTTTAAAAGACTTTTGATTTTTCTGCAAAAAAAAATAATCAGCTTCCCTCCTTCTCATCCAGTAAAATTTTCTTGTAGAGGGATGTACCAATTCTTTTCTCTGTCCTTGGCAAATGCTCCTCTGGCCTTATCACTTCCACATCAAATAAAGAGATTATTTGCACTTTCTCATAGCACAGGACACTTCTAGATGAGTTTGTTTATCTTAATTCTCAAGACTCATCACAGCCTAATCTGATTTTAAATAGGATATTTACTCCAGCTTCCATGATATCTTGCCCTTGAAGCCAAGTTCTACCTTTTTCTCTTAAATTTCCTTTCAAATTAGGAAGGTCTCAGGATATTTCCAGATAAGTTTCCTATTTTCTTTTACACCTCACCCTTAAACATCCCTGACACTGTGTTTATGAAATTAAATGGCTAAAAAAGGCAGCTGGAGTATTGAGATTGCTGCACAGAGCACTAATAAGTAAATACTGATTTATCACACTGCTTTATTTCTTTTATTTGCATGGAAAGAGTTTGGAGTTGTATTTGTGAGAGCTTTGGATCCACTTAGAATCCACTCCTGTTGCATCCTTAACTGGAGATTTGACTATATATGAGATAATCTCTCCAGTAATTCAGAGATAACAGGGTGATTCTGAGAAGTGCTAAGCCACACCTCACTGTTCATGCTGATGCTACCATGTCCTTCCCAAAGAAACCAAGCCCTGATGGATCACCTTGCCAATGGAACATCCAAGGAATGTACCTTTCTGTTGAAATTTCTCCTTTCTGACCTCACTTGAAGCAAAATACAGCAGAAGTGTTTCAAATCTGAGTTTTCTTAGGTCAAAATGAAGCAATGAAAAATAATAAAAAAAAAAAGGAAAATATCGTATTTTCTTTCAACATTTAAAATCCTGTCTTGTGAGATTAGCTGGTGAATCAAGTTTTGGATAATATTATTATGGGAGAAGTCAAGCAAACAGAAAGATGACTCAAACAGTTTAATGCCAAGACTATTTCTTAATCCAGAGGCAAATCATCCTCTGGTTGCATATGGAATCCTCCCACAATGAACAGGAAGCCTGGCAACAGAAATAAAGCTGCAAATACTCCAACTTGTGCTGTGAAATTGACCTCCCAGCTGAAGTATAGTGAGGAGACACCACAAAAAAATGGCCATTGAGGAGGAGAAACCATAACATGGCTAAGCAATGTTGAATCCATTGCCTTGTATATATATTTTTTTATTTTTTTTTTAAATGAGCTGGTCCAGCACCCTGACAAGCTGAGTCCTGTCCAGTGTAGAGGAATCCATCACTTCACTTGGGAGATCATTCCAATGTCCAGTTGTTCTCATGAACTGTTTTCCAGCTCCTGGTTATCTCTCTGTGGCACATACCCTGCAAGTAATTGCCTAAAACTCTCCTTATCAATTGAAAGCATGACAATTGAAAAATAACCTTGGTATAAAAGGATGAGAATTTGGCAAAAATGACTTCTTAGCAAAGCTGGGAGTACAGAGAAGGTGACAAGCAAGTGAAATGAGTTGGGGAGGGGAATCTGCAGGAGGATGGAGGACAAGGGCAGGTGCAGGAACATTTTCCCACTGGTGCTGGATCTTTGGAGTCTTCTCCAAATCTCAGTTGCCCATAATTCCCCCCCAGAAAAATGAAATAAAAGGTGCAATTTTATTTTTTTTTTTCAGATAAAGCACTGGGAATTGCTCTGGCCACACAACTGCTGGGCTATTGTTTGACAAACACAGTGAAGAAAATCCTGATGGAATCCTGAGCTTCACACTGTGGGAACAGTGAACAGATGCAACCAGACTGTGAACATGTGGGAAAGAACAAGGCAAGGTAGATTTCAGCAAAAAATAAATCCCATTTATCTCTTTCTGCCTCTGAAAGGAAATGCTGGGAAATGCTCTGCTTGTGTTTGATAAAACTGAGCTTTAATTTGGAGCAGAGTGAAGTTTCTGCTTCTGTTCCCACTGTGGGCAGCCTGCTGGCATCACAGCTGGATCTCCCTTGGCTGCATCTCTCTGGTCTCAGGTGATCCCATCACATGGATGTCTCATGCACTGAGCTCCCCCTTCCTTATGGTGCTCCTTAGCCCAGTGAACCAACTGGAATGATCTGGAGCCTGAGCTCAGGCTAATGAGAACTGGAATTAACAAAAGCTGCCAAGGGGGTAGGTGCTGCCAGAGTAAAAACAGGATTCCTCCAGGCCTGTTTTCCTGGTGTCCACAGCCTTGCATGGGCTGACACTGGGATTTAAAACACACCTAAGCCAGTAAATAGAGGAATAAAAGCAAACAGGAGAGAAACTTGCTACCCTGCAGAACTCCTGATCCATCATTTCTCCCAGTGCAGCCAATGAGCACCTCTGGGGAAGCTGGATTCACAGAGCTGCAGCTGGACAGGCTTCCACCTGCCTCCCTAAGCACTCCTTCTGCCACCAGCACTCCAGAAGGTGATGGGAAACATTCATGTCTTCATCCTGCTACACCAGCACAGGAGGTGTGCCCTAATACACACCAACAACTTGGTTTGTTTTCTTTTTCTGATAGAAAAGAAGATTTTTTTGCTTTCACTGAGTCACAAGAGCAGAAAAAATCACATCACTAACTAGTTGGCAATCCCCTTGGCAGGTAGGCAGTTTGACCAAGGAAGAGGGACAATTCCATGTCCAGCAGACAAGGCACAGGGAAAGCAGCAGGTTCTTCCAGACCTACTGGTATTCAACTTTCTGGTGACATCATGTGGCAGCTTGAAAGGACAGAGTCCCAGGGCCAAATTTGTTTTGGACTGAAGCTGTTTGACAGCCTTTAACCCAGCCCCACAACCAAGTTCAAATGACACATGCAACTTTATTTGGCATTTGAAGTGTGAAGGAAATGACTTTTCTGTTGTCCCAGAGCTCTCTGAGTTAATGTCCTACAAAGAGGAACAAACTGCATCTAATAATGACATCTTGTGGCAGTGGGTGAATTATTGCCCTGTGATTTAGTAGATGATTGGGTGCCAAATTTCCTGACATCTTTCTCCCTCCACACTGCAGTTCTGCAAGTTTGCACTTCCAATTTCAGCTGCTTTGGGGAGATGGATGTGGCAGATCTCTACAACTGGTGGCTTGTTGTTGACTTCAGAGGAAAAGGGTGTTCTTGGTTATTTTTTTTACACCCAGGTGAGAAATTCATAGTTATAACTGATTGGAGAATGGTTCTCCAGCTATTCCTACAGAAAATACTGCAGTTCTGATCATCCTGAGTGCAGAGTGGCTCTGGCCCATAGAATGACCCTGCCTTTGCTGTGCTGTGGCTTTGTCCTGGGTGTGAGAGTAAGTGGAGAGAGCCTTTGCTGGCAGCAGATCAAGCCCAACAGCTGCTGAACATCTGCACTGAGCTTGCAGTGGTGTTCTAAAGAGTCAATCCCCAAGGCCTCTTGCTGCCCCCTCTTTGCTTGTACTCTGCTGCTTGGGTATCTGACTCCTGCTGCCAGCTCTGTGGGGATCCAGGGACCCCATGGAGCTCTGTGCTTAGGATCACAGAGTGTCAGGGCTTGGAAATGACCTGGAAAGATCATCTAGTCCAACTCCCCTGCCAGGGCAGGATCACCTAGATGAGGTCACACAGGCAGGTTTGGAACATCTCCAGAGAAGTCTTAGTGCAAAGCTGGGGGGAGTGTTCACACTGGTGTCCATAGTCATGGCATTTTACTGAGTATCCCATTTTTCCTGCCCATAATCCCATTCCTGCTGATGCTCTCCCTGCAGTGGAAGTTAGCAGCTTTTCAGAACAAACAAGACACTTTCCTGCCAGTTTGTTCACTCCTTACCAGCACAGAGGGGTTCAGCTTGGACCAGGGAGTTTGGATGATGGTTAAATACTCACCATAAATCAGATTAGTAAAACCAACTTAGGTTTATTTATCTACAGAGGTGTCTGTTGATCCCATCATGTGTTTTGTGGGGTGTCTTTAGGGCTTATCAGGTCTGCAGTTCTGTTCTAGCTGATTTCACAGGGTTTCTTTTGGATGAAGGTGTGCAAGCTACATGCCAAACTCCTTTGGTTTTTACTTCCAGGCTACAAAGGCCTCATAAACAGATTAACAGTTTATTTGCAAGATTTCAATAAGGCTGTTTCCAGCTGTGAGAAAGAAGGCTGGGAAAAGACCCTGGTCTTACCTGTGCTTATCATAAATCTCAGGGTCTGGGTTTGAGCCCCACGTTGGGCACCAATAAATCTGTCACTGGTTAGGGTCAGGGCAGCCCCCAGACTGGTAACAGATGCTCTCTGTTAACCCCCTCCCTCCTCAGTGGGGAAGAGAAAGGGAATGAGGGAGAGAGACTGAGCAATTAGAAAAGGAAACTAGAACTAGCAACTCTAACCATGGGGTGTTCTCACTGCTGGAAGCAGAGGCTGCAAAACACTCTGCTAACTTCAGCCAGGGCAGTGAGTTAGAAACCCTGAGCTGAAAAGTGAATCACTGACCAGAATTTGTTTGGTTCTCACACAAACCAAGACACTTATTGATCCACAAAATAGCTGAAGATAATCATGAGACCCCATGATTCCATAATATCTATTGATAGGTATTGAGCTGTGTTATCTGTTTTTATTTTTCCATGGGATAATGCCACCTATTGGACATTATTAAAAGAAGAAAAACAAGAGAAAAATGTTTCACAATGTTTAGTGTTTCAGGGTGAACTTCTGGTGGTAAAATTCTTACTATTTAAGACTGAGAGCTCTGACTAACAAGTTATTTGTACTAAAAACCCCATTCTTTTTGACTGAAAGCTACCAGGCTGTGTTTAGAACTTCTCACTTCTGTGCCACTCAAACAGGCTCCACCAAGAGCCATCTCTTCATATTGTCATGTTATTTAATCTTTGATTCCTTGGAAGTGCAGCAGTTCAGTGCTCCAGGGGTGGACACCTGGCTTTGTTAGCACTGAAGTGATGTTTGTCCTCATCTCACTACAAAGGAAGTTTCTCTCTGGCCTGTCCAAAACTGCTGTTGTGTTATTATGCACTTGGCATCCTCAAATTCTCCAGCACAATAATCCAACAAACAAACAAATCTGTTTAGTAAATAAATGTACCTTGAGGCACTGAGAAATAATCTTAACACTGGCCTTTCAATCCATTCTCTTGCCATTCAATCTTCCCTGAGCTGTGTCCCATTCAGTTGGAGTTCTCTGCAGAGGCACCTGGTCACCTTGTGGCAGCCTGTGAAGATTTACACACTTCCATATCTTGAAAATGGCAAGAAAAGATGAAATGATAAAAACCCCACCTGGGTCTGATTCTGCTCAAGTAGAATTCAACACTCAAGTACTGAAATCACAGTTATTTAATTGCCCAAACCATGATTCACCTCTGATTAGCTATAAATCTCAATTAATTAATATAGAAAATGATCTTTTTTGTTGTTTGATAGGATTCCTCACAACATTATCACCCACCAAGTATTTACAGAAGACTTAAAAGTTTGCATTTCCATACATTTTTTTTAATGAAGATATATAAATGAGTTGTTTTTCAATTAATTTCATCTACAGAACTGTACACAACTGAAAGGCAGATGATTTAAAACCCCAATCCTCTCCTGCACTGAAATCAAGTAGTTTACCATGGAGGCATATGATGTAAATCAGAACATCTTCACAGACTTCAAAGGAGCTGTTGGAAATGATTCCCATCCCATAATACATGTTTATCACTGTTGGTGTTCTTGCTGTTTTCTTTCATTTTTCTTCAAATTCTGATTATTTTTTTTTTTGCTTTTGTTCAGTTTCTTCATCATCCCCAATGGGAAATAATTGTAATTATTTAACTTCTGTGCTATGTCAGCAAAGTCAAATGGCTGCTTGGAACATTTCTTTTCTAGAAGCTCTGCAAAACTGATAACAATGAATTTTTTTTATTATTATTTCATAGAGTAAATACAAATAGTGCACAAATGTGTTGCTCTTGCTCTTGTCATTCTAATGTTAACAGTCCCTGAGACCAAGTTGGACCTGATTTCAAAGTTATACTAAAACTTGGCACTTGTCTGTGAAAAACCTTTCATTTTCAGTGTTTGACAGATGGTCTCATTTCCTTCTGCTGTTTGAAATATGGTTTCCATCTTGGGCCCATCCAGCCTCTCCCAGTTGTTTGGTTTACAGTCTTGACCTCAGCCTGCTTGCAACAAGTTTATTAATACAAAATTCTGCCCACCATGAAGGTCTGTTCAGAGCTTTGCTGCCTTGGAGGACCTCTGACCACATATTTTGATATAACTGCAAAAGAAGAAGAAGAAAAAAAAAAAAGGGATTAATTCAGACAGAAAATTTGTGGTATTCATTATTTTAATATTTTATTTATTAGTTTTTAGCTTTATTATTTCCTATCAAATGATTGGCAGCCCTATTCCAATTTCATTGGAAGTGGCTTGAATATGTTCTGGTTATTTACTTCTCAGTGGTTAAATTTACACCTCAAAATGGGTTTTCTTACCTCCCCACTTGCTTTGCCAATGGGAGAGTTGAGAATGAAGTCAGGAGGAGCAATGACATCAACCAGGGCAACTGCATCATCTTTCAGCTGTTGAAAACCAAAAAGACACAGGTATGGCAACTTGTGCAGCTCTCTGTGAATTACAGAGCAGCACAAAGATTATTTAGGTAATTAAGAGAAATCCACAATAAGGAGACTAGATTTATATTGGTTTTGTTCCAAACAAGGCTTCTTTATTATTGTTTATTATTATTGTTATTATTTAATGTTGCTTTCCAAACAAGAGTTATTTCCAGACCAGACTGAATCTGAAATGTTTTCTTCCTTTGCTATTGGGTTTGAAGTCATATTTTAACCAAGATGATACTGTCTGCAGCCAGAAAAACATGTATTTTTGAACTTTAAAAATGCAACATCCAGATATTTTCTGATATTTTGCTTACAGAAAAAAATAGAATCCAGTTTGAAAAGCTTTGGTATTCAGATAAAGAATCCATGAGTTAACACAATAATGAAATAAATAGAAGCAGACTGCAGTATTTCACTGGATATACCATGAAAAATGCAAGACCACAAGGGGTATTTTGTAAGATAAGATTTTCAGTTTTTGGTCAATAAACTAGGATATTTTTCATTCCCAATGGACAATCTTGAAGTCTTACCCTGTAGCAGAGCTCCAGAATAGCATCCTGAATAAATCTACCAGCTTGTTCACCTGAAGCATAACCACCTGCAAACACAGTCACCAAAAAGCTTAGAACAGATAAATTACACTGATAAAATCCTTTGAAAATGGAGTTTATCAGCTCAGTATGCAAAAGATTCAACAGATGCTTGTCTGTAATTGGACTGATTGTCTTTCATTAATGAGTTGTCTACAAAAATCATTCATCTAAGACATTTGGAGCTTTTTCCATGCATCTTGCTGCCTCTTCCCCAGGAACTGCACCACAGCAAAGCTTGTGAGTGCTCCATCATCTCAGAGTCTTTTGGGAGTTTATTTGCCACTGACCCTGAAAAGTTTGTACAGAATGTTTGTTTTATGTTACACGGGCAATGAGAAAAGGCTCTAATTAGTTCTAATGAGGATTCCATCTTCCTGCTATGTTAGAATTGTTGGGAAGGGCCATGCAGAGCAGATCTCACCTTGGTAGAGCACAGCCAGGTGTTTCCTTAGAGACCAGAGACCATACAGGGCACTGAGATTCTTCAGCACTGGCTGCAGAGAGGTTGGTGTGTTGGGATCATGGGTGTAGTCATGGAATCTCTGCAAGACTGTTTGCTCCATGAAAGTGATGGCTAAAGGTTGACAGTAGAACACCTTGGGGAACAGAAGAAGGACAAAAATACAAGGAAACAATCCTCAGCAGGCTGTCCAGGGAGGAGATTGAGTCCTCAGCCCTGGGTGTGTTGAAGGGTGGTTTGGATGTGGTTTGGAGGGCCATGGTTTAGGGGTGGACTGTGCAGAGCTGGTTGGACTGGATGATCCCAAGGGATTTTTCCAGCCTGAATGATTCCAGGATGATAAGAAAACATTCTAGTTGGTGAACAGAAGGGGACTATGAAACCACTGCTGTTGTGGCTGATTTGCTGCAGTGCTGTAAACTGGTGTTTGGTTTGTTCAGGTTTGTTCTAATTAAGAATTAATTCCTTTTTCTTCTCCCCTGGAATTCCATTTCCTTCTTCCCCTTTGATTGCACTTCTGTATTGTTTCAATCAAGCTACCCCCAAACCAAAATAACCTAGGGATAGGCTTGCAATCTCTGCCAGATCTCCCACAGCAAGAACAAATATTATCTATTAGTCAGGCACTGAGCTGACAGGAAAGTGCTTCTTCATGCCCAGAAGGTTTTAAATCAAATATGTATATCTTTTTAAAGCACAGCTTGTAAATCATTTTCAGATGTTTTGGAGCATGCCATTTAAAACACAAAAAATCCTCCTGTCCTGAAGATGAAATGCAGGGAGAAAACCTAATGACCTAAGGTGTATCAATTGCTATCTCCAAGGCAGTTGTATGTCTGAGCATCTGTACATTTTAACACATTTTCACATAAAAAAAACCCTTGATACTTCTGAGAAAACCATTCTCTCTAACACACTGGCCCTGGTAGTGGCCTCCCAAGAGCTGGACAACTTACAGGCAATCTGACTTGAATTTCTGTCAGTTCCCATTCTGAACTTGACTCTGAAGAGCTTCTCTAATGAGCTGCTTCTAGGGTAAAAGGAGGAAGGATTTCCTCACTCAACCTGTGGATTCACAAGACCAGGCTCATTCTAGGTGCAGAGCTGAATTTACCTTCCTGATGTTTGTTAATGAGCTTTGCAGACATGGGGAGTGACACTGGCCACCCTCAGGGAGCAGATCCCTCTCCTCAGTGACAAATGACAAGCATTCTGTCCTTGGATGCAGCCCATTTCTATTTCTCATGGAGGTAACAAAAGAATTTGGGGAGCCTGGGTATATCCACTGAAATTTGGGAGTGAAGCCATTCCTAGCTGTTAAAACTCCCTAGTGGGAGAGTGGATCTGCTATAGGGAGGTTCTCAATGTTTCCTTTGCACTATAGAAATGAGAGCTGGAAAAGACTTATTAGGTCATCTCTACCTACCTGCCAGAGCAAGATTCTTTCCTACAGTATGTATTTGGCCACAAGAGCAGATGGAGATGGAATAATCAGATGCTGGAGTAGGTTTAATAGTAGCAGATAGAGTCTTCAGAAGTTGTCCTAAACAATTACAGGCATCACCTGCAACTTATCTGAAGGGAAATACATCCTGGAAGGCTTCTGCTGATGGTCCTGCTGCTATCATGGACTGGTAGTCCACCTGATTTGTTATTTGCCTTGCTGCTCTGGGCTTGAGGAAGTCATACTTCCTAACCCAGGAAGATACAACTGACAGGATCTGAGAAATGGTGATGAAAATAGAGAAAAAAAGCTGAGTAATTGGTACCTGACAGTTGTTTTTGGCCTCAAAATCACTTTTCCCAGCCTGCTTCTCCTTGCTCAGCTTTAGGTGACTTTGTTGGAGCAGGTAGCAAACCAGCCATTGATAAGCTGCTAGAGGAACTGTGCAAAAGAGAAAACAAAAACTCTCAGCATTCTTACTTGGAATGCAAGAATTCACAGGCAGATTTTCCTGCAGTCTCAGTTTTTTTACTGAGAAGGAAAAGAGTTAATTCATCAACCCATTAATATATCACTTTGCCCATTAGTGTAGATGCAAACAAATATCTGGGTAAGACAGACTGCAGTGTGAGGATAAATTTAGGCACATAAATCAACAGTCCAGTTTCTAACAGAAACAATAATATTTTTACAACTCCAGAATGGCTCAGTAGGCATTAGAGGAGATAAAACATTTAGGTGTCAGCAGTGATGGTGCAATAGGTAGCAGATGTTGAGTGTCCAATCTCTGGAAAAAAAGATCCTAGAGTCAGTTTAACACCAGCAGAAGGTACCTGAGGAGTCCATGCAATCTTCAGCACTAACAGCTCTGAATTTCCAACCAAGGATCTGATGGAAGTCTTGCAAAAAGTTTATTGTTCCAAAGGGGGATTCAAAAGGAGTTTTCTCTGAAATTCCAAAGAAAATAAAGATTATTTAGGAGAAAATAAGTCACAGTCTTTGGAACTAAAAGCCTGTTACCAAGTCATGCATAAACTTAATAGTCCAGATGCAATTAGGCCATCATATTTATGATTTATATCCATATTATTAATGATAATATTTATTAGTCCAGCCAAATGAGGGCTGCTGGACAAGCTGATGAAAGATTTGACATCACTGCCTACGAGCCCCAAAAGATTCAACTCCTATTGCTAAGTTTTCCAGTTCTATAAGATGCTCTGTATAATAATTAAATGATTATACTTCAGTATAAAATTCCCTCTTAATTCCATTAACACTGGTGGGTCCAACAAGGAAAACTCACCTCTTATGCAGTTGATCCAGCTCATTAAGTAGTTGCTGGTTTGCTGGATCAGGACATTGTTATCCCCTTCATAGGTGCAGTTGGGATCATTGTCATTTCTGATTTCACCCAGACGATTCACTCAGGAAGAAAAAGCATCACTTAGTGCCTTGTAAACTCTGAATGGAAGCTCTCAGGGATTAAAGAATTCTTCTGGGATAAAATATAGGCTAGTTGTCTGTTCCTGCATGTAGATTGAGCTTGTAAAATAGTTGTCTGTTCCTCTATGTAATTTATTGTTTGAGCTTGAAAGTTCACTTGTTTAGCTTATAAAAATGAATATACTGGGAAGAGTTTAGAACAGTGTGTGAATCAATTTTCATCTCTACAGCTTTATTTTTAGAACTGAGATGGAATCTTTATCCAAAGCCTATCCAATTCCTTCTTTTTGTGGCAACAGGTACAAAATGAACTTAAAAAATCTGGCTATGAGGAACCCTCCTCCCCCATGTTGCTGACATTCAGACAGCAGAACACAACAATAAAGAACACAGCAGCATAACCATTGTATTTTTCTGCTGAGTGCCTGCAGTCCCCTGGAACTTACTGGCAAGGTAACCATGTCCTCCACAGGCTTCTCTACACTCCTGGGCTGCCTGCTGAGCTGTCCAAGAAGCCAGAGGTTTGCTGGCAGCAGACAAGGCATGGATCTCACAGCCCAGCTCAGCCTGTGGGATGGACACATGGCAAGTCAGGAAGAGTTTTTTACACCAAGTGAGTTTGTGAAGAGCTAAAGCCAGAACTATATGTGCTGCTTTGCAGTGAAGGGAGGAGTAACTGGCTCTATGTACATATTTTTTTCTCCCAAACCTGACACAAATGAAAAGCCTAATAATATATAT
>JANHGL010021110.1:67593-91519 GCA_024611195.1 Ceyx melanurus
AATAATATATGTAATATACCAGATTAAAAAGAATCAAACAGTTGTGCAAAGAGAAGAAACTATAAAGCCCAGTCACAGTTTTACTTCAGCTGAAAAAAGCCTGAGTGTTGAAATGAGAAATACACAGCCAGTGTCTATGCCCTAACAATATTAGGGAAATATTAAAAGCTAAATAAAATGTATATGGTATAAAAAAAAAATGCAAAATGCACTTCAGTTTGGATATATAAATATTTCCTCTATAAAGGAAACTCCAGCAGTGTGATTGATTGTGGATGAGAAATTCAGCACGGACTCCAAAGTCTTCACTTTTTTCTCAAAAATTATTTATCTTAATTGATGAATAATGAATTAGAAACTCAAGGCAGATTCAAAGAGTCAGTGCAGCAATTAAGAAGAACTTAATTTCAGAAAGTCTTTGATATATATCCCCTGCAGTAGCATTTACAACAGTTACAGGCTGAATTTGCATGATCATCATTTATTTATGATAAACAATTCTGCAAGGGAACAGCCTTAAACCCCACAGAACTCAATAAAACTTAACACACTCCATCTAAACTAATTTGGATGCTTTTCTGAAGCCAATTTCAGTCATCATTTTCTATTTCTGAGACACTGTTCTCACTTTCTTCGTTGTAAGATGGCAAAAAAATTCTGAGTGGATCCTTCACTTAACAATTTCCAGTTTGTTATATAAACAAGACCTCAGTGAAGAGGAAATGTGTAACATCTCACCTGTCTCTGAGTCCTCTGCTTTGCCAATAAGCCTGCATAGAATTCTAGGAAGTTCTTAAACAGGGATTTGGAGAAATAATCTAGAGCATATGCAGCAGCCAGGTAAGGGAGAAGACGCCATTGCTGGAGGAAAAAAAAACAGATTTAATTGCAAATGGATGTTATAACAACATGGAACCAACCCATTCATTTTTACTTTGTTCAAATATAAGAACTCCTATGGAGAGGAGAACTCAAGAACCATGGATAAACATAATTAAGTGTATAATAATTAAATAGTGGCAGAGGTTGGAACTGTCTCACTTGGACAGCAGTGCTGGCTGTATTCTGTGAAGCACCTTTGCTGCTCTGTGCAACTCAGAGCCCATGAAGGAAAAGAGAAAATGCTTAAAGAAACTTTTTTTGTGGTTTATTTTCAGCACTTCTTGTCTCTTAACCTTTCTTATTCAGCAGATCTGAGGTTTTTCAGTTACCTTGTACACTCTAGGTCCACTTTTTAGAGCAAAATGTGGTTTTCTTCTGCATTATCCACACAAAAAAATGTTGGTTATACTCCCCTAAAAGTCAGAGGTAGCTTGTGACTTGCCATAATGAATGTCACTGATTTCTAGACTTTTAAAGCATAAAAGTTAAAAAGGAGAAAATTGGGATAGAAGCAAAATAAGGCAGAAAAAAACTAAACAAAAGTAGTTTCTCCATCTGCAGTACTTGCAAGGGGGCACAGAAGACAGCCTTCCTCTGAAAATGCTGCTATTTTAGAAGACAAATATTTCTAGGTAATTCAAAGAAAGATGGATATTTTGGGGTTTAGCTATTCCAAGAACTGATGTCATGCCAGGAGAAGGTTTTGAGTTGGAATGCAGCCCTACAGCTGCACTAGAATGACACTTCAACACACAACTTGAATTTCACTCTTTTGACCTGCAGTAGCTCTGAATCCTTCAAAATAAGGATAAAATAAATAAAACTAGGAGTTTCATGATCTAGATGAAGTCTACAAGTGTGAATTCCCAAGTCCTTACCTGTGTCTGGTATTCCAGAACAGGTATCTCTTCATCATCAGTTGGGCCAAACTGGCGCCGAGCTGCTGAGAAGCGAATGGCGATCACCAGGGACAGCTTTAAATTGGTTGTGGAAATGGCAGTGATCAGAATTCTGCCAGTGGACAAGGATCCCAGAGCTGCACTGAAACGTTCTTTGTCATCCTGAAGGAGTAAAAGGCACAGCCTGAATGCTGAGGTTGACACTGCATTGCCATCTCCCATAAACTGACAGCTCTGGCAGCACCACTGGAAGCCCAGAGGACTGGGCAGTTGCAGTTCTTGCCCCATTCCAGTAAGGAATCCAGTCAAGATTCCCAGTAATTTTGGGATTAAAATCCAGCATTCCTACTGTGACATTGGCCACAGCCTTCTTTAAGTCCAGTTCTCCAGTGCTTCCCAACATGAGAGGGAACCTAATTACACCTTTGAATGTTTAATGAATGAATCACCTGTATTGATGAAACAAACCCTTGGTTCTTACCTTGAATGAACTGGAGTATTTCCCCTCAGCTGTGATATCTCCAGCTAGATTCAGGATGTTTTCTTTAGGTATCCTGACTTTATGGAATGAGGCAAATCTGTTTAAACAAATAAACAATGTCAATCCCACCTCCATATTGTCTGAGGTGTCTGTGTGACAGGAAAACAGAACAAAACCAGGGATCTCTGTCATATCACTGAACTAAAAACACTGCCCGTCAAGCCAGGTAGGGAATTTCAGGACAGTACAGCTTGGAAAAACAAATTCTTTCAGGCTCAGAGCAGCAGAGGAAATTCAAGATAGGAAATGATTTAACTCTTCAGACTGTTGTTTTGTTTGGGTTTTTTTTAAGACAATACAAAACCAAAACATCCTAGTTGAGTCTAAGAGACCATCCCAGCAAAAACCAATTAATGGAAGGATGAGCAAGAGACTCTGAGAGAAAGGAGAAGCAAAGTTGTTATCAGAGACCTTCTACAGATGTTTTCACCACTAGCACAGAAACCTCAACTGAATTCTTAGTCAGTTTGAGATCTCAGCTACTGAAGGACCTTGGAAGACTTAGAACCTGACTGGGCTGTTCTGCCTCCTAATAATTCCCTGCCCCAAATTCTGCTGAAGCTTTGAAGTGTTGCCCAGTCCAGTCTGGAGACTGCTTCAGAATAGAGACACTATTTATTTTTAGATGTCTACAAGATAAATCTCTGTCACTCCACTGGAATAATGCTCTGAGAAGAAACTGGAGATTTTTCCTTTGTTTAAACTGAAACTAGAAGTTCTGTTCCCTGGAATGTGGCATCTGAAAGGGGAAGAACAAACTGAGCTGTTCTAAATGGTGTCACTAGCAGCAGTAAAGAAGGAATTTGTTACAACAGGCAGCCTGGCCTAAGCACTCACATTCTTCCCAGAGAAAATGTGTGGATTCTTTCAGCCAACCTGGCACAGCAGCAGCAACAGCAGTGCCACTCACAAGCACCTCAGCATCCAACAGCACCTGCAAAGCTGCATTTGTCATCAAAGCAAAGTCCTTTTTCCTGCCAATACAGGCTGATCTCTTTAATAAAGCCCCTGAGAGCCAGGTCTTTTACATGAAGAAATTACAGAAGGGGCTGCATGGGCTTTAAAATTACAAGTTGTTTCCAAGGAAACATCTCTGCATAGTGAATTTACTCAGCCTTAGAGATGCAGAGTGTTTTCAGCCAGCCACAGAGAAAAGCTGCACTAACCCAGAACCAGCTGCTCACTGGCCTTAATGATGCTAAAAAGTGCTTTATTAAGTGCCAGTCTCAGGACTTCTTCTTGGAAACAGAAGCAAATTCAGAATTTCCAAAGATCTGATTTCCACCTTGGTATTTCTTCATGTCACTGAAAGTAAGAAATCTCATTCCAAAGAGACCTTTATTAGTGAAATTCACATTCTCTGCTTCCTATATCCCAAACAAAATCCAGCACAACTAAAACTCTACAGCAACTCCAATATTTGTTAGACATAACTTGTTTTTTGCTTATTATTTCTCATTATTTAATTACAGGAAGGTTTAATGGGTAATAAAAACTAGAATCAGAAGACAGACTAAAGGAAAAATTGATAGAGGAATTGATTTAGGAAATCCCAGCTACTAATATTAAACACCAGGCAAATGTGTGTGAAACAAAACAGCTCCCACAATGCCCTGAAGAGTTTTCTCTCCCTGTTGAGATCCAATCTTAATTATATCTAGAAGAAGCCTTTTGTTGGAAGGAATGAAAATTATAAATCAGAGAATCAAGGTTGGAAAAGACCTCTAAGATCAAGTGCAACCCTCTACCCATCATTATTATTGAATCCCTCCAGGGATGGTGACTGAAAAGTTCATTTTCCCTTGATATTGCCCATTCCAGATACATTCTTTCCTTCTTTTGCTCTAAACTGCTATCAAAATAATTGCCTCTAAGATGCAAAACTGTTAAGAAAGAAAAGATAAAGAAGAAGCAATTAAAAATCACACAGAAAATTCCCTTGTATAAAGAAATCAGATATATGCCTATAAGCAGCAGTGTTGAAAAGCAGAACCTTACAGGTCCTGGGAGTGAGGCAACCTAGTGAGATCCTTGCCAAGTGCTCCTTCTCCAAGAACTTTGCTATTTGGAATTGTTAGACACAGTGGCCAATTTGAACTTGATATTGGAGCACATTAAGAGTAAGATTAGTGAAGTCAGTGACCACATTTCTAAGAGTTATTAGCCTAGAAAGCACAGGGAATGGACATGGATCACATCTGTCAATGCATTTAGGGGGAAAAAAAATCTCCCAATACTGAAGGAATCAGAGTCCCAGATCTGGATGCAGAGTCCTGGGGATATCAGGTACCAGCAAGGCTGGAAAATGCCTGAATTTCATTGGAAGCTGCCCTACCTAGGGCCTCTTCTGCAGAGCAAAGAGTGTGGCTAAGACCTCTCAGCTAGAAAGACAGACAGCTGTCACTAGATCTGTCACAGGGCTCAGTGTGCAGCTTTAAAACACCTTTATCACATGGATTTCTACCTGAGCAGACTGAAGCAGTGTTCCAACAGCAGCATTCTTCTCTGGGAATATGTCAAGCAGAGTGAATTCTCCTTATTTTCACTCATGGAATAGTAATTCAGCTGGTGTGGAGTAATGCTGGTACAAAAGGAGCAGCTGGAAAAGCTTTGAGCTCCTATTACTAGTGTGAAATTAATAAGCTATATATTTATATATAGCATAAATAGCTCCAACATGCTTTGGTGAAGTTCAGGCTCCTTAAAACTCCTTTCCAGCCAACTTTTCTTATTGACAGTGCACTGATAGTTCCTTCAACACTTCCAGGCAGGACCAGAAAGCAGGTGAATGGTGCTGGAAGGCTGTGAATTGAGTGATCTCATGGCTGTTTATGGGATACAGGAAACCTTGGGAAGAATAACACTTCAGAGGTTTAGTGAGAAACAGAAGGAGAGCAAAGCTACATCATCCAGACTGAAACTCAGGGCTGAGAAGAGCTCAGAGAAGCTGGGGAGAACTGCAAGGCAATGTGTGTACCCACAGAGGGTCCAACCTTGGCTGCAGCAACTGAGTGGAGAGGGCAAAAGAGGGAAATATCAAAGATTCCATGGCAAAAATCACTGTTTTTGGCTTCAACAGCAAGATATTTGGCTGAAGTGTGAAAGTGTCAGTGTTTACAAGGACTGAAGCATTGCTGGTAGTGTGTTCAGATAAAGGCTCTACAACTACAGGCATTTCTAACTGTTCTTTTCATTTTATAGCTACTCAGTTACTGTTGCAGTTGTTTGTGAGTTGGGTCAGAGGCTGCAAGAAAATACAAATGTGATCTCAAGCACAAGCTGGAGGAGCAAGATTGATATCTACACTGGTTTTCTTATTGAGACCCCTCTCCCTCTGCTCTAACTGGCTTTGCTGTGGCCTTGCAGTGAACCTGACACATGAGCTGACTGAAGACAGCCACATTCTGTGGTTTTTCTTTTTTGTCAGATGAGTTTTCAGGCAGTTCCTGTGTCCCCTACCCAGCTACAGAAATGTTTGTCCCAGCACAAAGAAAAAGGCAGTGTGGGAGTAAAAGCAAACAACCCAAAAAGCTGAGTATGGACATTTTCTTCACCAAACTGCTTCTTCAGGCTGTTAAGATGAAGCTCCAAACACTATTTCAACCACAGCTTGTCTTCCTAGGGAAATCACTGCAAGATCTAAGTAAAAGTTAAGAGGATCAATATTAGGAGACAAAAAAAGGACTGCAGTAGCAGAATCTTAAGGTATCACTGGCACTGATTCTGGAATAATAATCAAAGAAAAAAGTTAATTAACTATTTAAAAGTCATCTGTAAAGGCTTGGAGCTTGTGTCAGGGAATTGTAGTGAGGGCTTTCAGAAGCTGTAATCTCTTTCCAGGAGTGATTCTTTTACACCATTTAATGCTTTTCTGATGATAAATCCCCTTTCCCAACTTCTTGGGTGTTTGTTGTTTTCATTTTCAGTATCCAGAAAACTCAGCCTGGCCTCAGTGACTGCTGAAGAATGTTCTGTGTGTGGGTAGATTAATCTCATTTTAATTACTCATGACAGGTTGCTAAACACCTAATAAAAAACTTCATTTTTTCTCAAGTCCATCACCATAATTACAACTGCTGTCCCTCCAAAAAGATCCTTTTCTCCCCTACAAACAATTCTGTTCAAATTCTAGCTGGCAGTGGTTTGCTGCACCTCTGATAGCCTCACTTCTTCCCTTATCAGAGGTTTTGTCTGCTGTGTTATCAGCTGAATGAGCTCAGAGCAGCCTCTACAGGCATGTTAAGCAGCATTTCAAACTCTTTTAAGCTCTTCCAACTCTTCCCCATGCAGACTGAGCTGGGCATCATTTCTATTTCTGGAGTGGGAAAAGCAGCAATTTGCTGCTAGCTGCAATTAGAGCTGAAATTGGTTTACTACTGGTTCAGTGGCAATCATTTTTCCCTGGATCCCAAACACCCAGAGGCTTTTCAGTGCTTGTTTTCCTCAGCTACTTCCATTTTTGAGATCTCAGCACATTTCAAAGCCTGCCAGAACACTAGCAACAGGTGGACAGTTTTCTATTAGAAAAATAAAGATTGAAGCACTTGCATCCCCTGGTGGGCAGTCTGTTAACAAAACACCAAAAAAAAAAAGCCTAAATTATCCATAAAACCCCCAACATTTGAGTTCTATTTTTAACCTTTTATGTGTTGATTATACAAATCATTGTAAATGATAAAGAATAATATTTTTAAATGATTTAAAGTGATTTTGGGTTGTTTTTTTTTCTTTTGGTCAGGGGTATCTGGTTCCAAAGACTCGTGCTTTTTGGACATTCCAATTCTGAAGCTATGAGAATTATTTGGAGAGACAGAAGGAGCAGGTCAGTCCACTGGAAAAATTCCCACCTGACTCCTGAAATTCCTTCCCTTGCTAAAAACATGCCACTCTTAGCAGGAAACCAGCAGCTCATGCAACCAACATTTGCTAGGTGTCCAGGTGCTGTCTTAAGCTTTCCTAGTGCAGGAACTGTCTTAATCCAGATCTAAATCCATGACTGGGGCTCCTCAGGCACTGCTGTTTGCAGAAAAGAATAATACCTGTTTTAAATATTAGAATGCACTAGGATTGCTTTAAATGTGATGTCAAAAGTAAGATGAGGGACTCCCTCTGAGATGGGAGGTCACAGGTAGCTCTCATTCACAGTGTTTTCTGGGGATCCTCATTTCAGAGCACTCAGTTATTGCCAAGATTTGAGGAAATCCTCTTTTTCCCAGTAGACCAAAGGATAAATGGATCTAAAATGATGTTGCTTGTGATGTTAGGTGACAAGCACACTCCTCTCCTTCGGATTGTGCATCAAACCAGGCTGCAAATTCAGCACCAACAGCAGAATTTCAACGTTTTACAGCAATGTGAAGCCGAGTTCCATTGAGGACTCTGACCCACGTTGCTCTGCCATCTGGTGGCTATTGGTTTGTAATTCAGGTGAAGGAAAAACACCCCCTAAAACCCAAACTTCCCTCTTTTCCAGGCTTTCCCCAGCATTTTTCCTCTGTAAAAAAATTAATTGTATAAATATCGGTTATGGTTTTGTTGTTTTATTTTAATTTATTTCAGCTGTGTCTTCAGGCAACAGAGTATAAATGAGAATAAGCTACTTAAAGAGAGCACTCAGAGCTATTTTTACCACCACAGGCTATTTGGGACAGCAGGAGGAGGCTGCTCCAGAGGACCTAAGATCTTCTGGAAAGCAAATCAGAGCCATGACATTGGAAAATAAGATTCCTGAAGATGTCCATACTTTGTTTACTGCAATGGCATGTCATGAAGGACAGTGTATGAATGTATAAATAACTGAAGTAACAGCAAGAGGTAAATCTGAGGCATAAAGATGTGACTCCCCCTCCACCATTTGCTATTTGAGGTCTCTGTCTTTATAAATAGAGCTATGGAAGTCATGCAGGGATTTAAATCTTACATAACTGATCCTTTGATGCAGAAATCTACCTCAGTTTCTTGTTTCTTTTCCCCTTTGGTTAGCAAAATAGAGGCACAGTTAGGCCAATGAGGTTCATGACTCAGAGATGGAGCCCAGGTACCTTTTTTATTTCAGATGTACAGAGACTACAGAAAAAAAACCCCAATAAATCTTCTTTTCTGCAGTGAATGGGATTAGTCTAAAAATCTCATGGTTTAAACAACACACCTAATGTCTTATCTGCTCTCTAGTCTAGTTTTATTCACCAACAACTTAAACCCACCAGTGAATACCTCAGCAGACAGCACAGGAAGATACTGACACCACTACAGTGTGACACAATCCACAATGTTTCCTCCTCCAAAGGGATTGACTTACCCATTATCCAACCCATTCAGTCCAATTTTTTTTCCAATGTCTCCTACCATCACACCTGGCATTGGCAGCAGAGTTTTCCTGTCTCTAATCTGCACAGAAGTGGAACAACAAATTATTTCACTTGTGGAACAATGAAGGTATTGGCTGATTTTCAAACAGTGAAAATATTACCAACTTTTATTAGGTTATTCATCCTGGATATGACTTGTATTTATATTTATATTTGTATTTATATTTATATATCCTTTCAATCAGGACATAGACCCCTTAATGAAAATTACTTTGGCAACAGGACATTAATTACACTGATTAATTATCCTGCAGCTTTGGCAGACATAAGGTTCATCCAAGAGTATAAGGACTTCATATAGCATAGATTAGTTCTAACTTAATTGGTAGTGTGATAATCAAGTTTTTTCAGCTCTTTATTTTTCCAGAGGTTTTAGCAGGAAAATGGCAGCATAGAACCAGCTGTACAACCATCAAAAATTCAGTGTACATTTAAAATCAGTATGCTTGTTACAAGTGCACTAAATACTGAAGAATCTGCTAGTCAGATAGAAATAACATAATAAAAAAGTATTTAATTTGACCCCACTGTCCCCTACAAGAAAAGATTAGCAATGTTCCTACCTTACCTGTACAATAAAGGAATGTATTCCTTGGCACTGTCCATCAGGAGTGTAGAGCTGGGCATACACAACTGCATGGGTGGCATGTTTGCCCATATTCCCAACCCAGAACTTGGCAGCTTCAAAGTCAGGAGTATTGATGATAAATTCCTGCAGCCAAGACAGAAAGGAGAAAAATCTCCTCTAACTTAGCTCATCAGTTCATGCAGTTTAGATCATAGAATCATTCAGGGTGGAAAAGCCCCTTGAGATCAAGTCCAACCATCAGCCCTGCTCTACAAAGTTCACTCCTAAACCATGCCCCTCAAACCCACATCCAAATGATCCTTAAACACCCCCAGGGCTGGGGACTCAACCCCCTCCTTGGGCAGCCTGTGCCAGGCTCTGGCTGCTCTTCCAGTGACAAATTTTTCCCTCCTGCCCAGTCTAAATCTCCCCTGGAGCAGCTGAATCCATCCCCTCTGCTTCTGTCACTGTGAGCAGAGCCCAGCACCAGCCTCTCTGCCATGGCCTGGCAGGTGCTGGAGAGTGATGAGGGTTCCCTTCAGCCTCCTCTTCCTCACACTCCACACTCCCAGCTCCTTCAGTCTCTCATCAGATTTATTCCCCAGGCCCTTCCCCAGCTCTTTTGCTTCTTCTGCACTTCATTCACACTTCAGTCATCACCAGCATTTTTGAGCACTGTCCTGTTTGCAGAGTCAAATGTTACTCCCATGCAAGAACTAACCTGAGAGTCAGGATCAAAAGTGGCAGTAGTTCTTATGCCTTTGGTATTGGTTCCATGGCTGAGTTCAGTCAGAGCAAAACATCCAAAAATCTAAATCAGGAGATAGAAGGCACAGATTCAGATAATCACAGCAAATAAAAGTGAGATTTTCAAATTATTGCAAATACAGATATTGGAAAGTAACTGGCAAATGCAATAAACCAATCAAATGCAACCCTAGGGCTAGGATATGATGCCTGTAGTAGAAAACAGGCAGGTTTTATCCTGTGCTGATGGCTGAATTGTTCAGGCAGCTACAGATTATTACATGAACTGACCATGTTTTCATCTGTCTGGGTTGAAGTAACTGTTGTGTGGTGAAAATCAGCAAGTTTTACATTACAAGCAGTTCTGGGAACTCTCAAAGTCAGGAGGAAAACAGAATATAAACAGAGAATAAAAGAAAACAAACCAACCAAACCAAACCTGAAGCTTCAGTCAAAATAATTCTGCCAAATACACATCCTCAGGCTTTTGAGTAGACTGAGAGTCATTAACAGAACTCACTGCCACTTTCACATGGCTTATCAAACCAGAACTATATTGCTGCCTACAAGCAGATAAATAAACACATCATTTCAGAAAATGAAACAAACAAGGAAGGTGAATCACTGACAAAAACAAAGGAATGGATAAATACTAACAAAAGAAGCATGAAACTTAGTTTGGGTGCACTTGGCACCCTGACAAATCAACAAGCATCAGGCCAGCCAGTGAATTTGCCCAAGAGCCAAGTGGCACAAACAGGAGAAACTGTTCAGGGTTGGGTCTATCTAGATCAGATTGGCTGCTCTTATTCCACAGGGTACTTGGTCCCGAGTCTCTGTTTGACTCCACATAGTGTTTGTGGTGTTAAGACATTAATATTTATTATTCTATAGCATCAGGATGGAATATTTATAGTATCATGGCAAGGGTATGTGCTGCTCAGTGTGGGATGGAGATATGGGAGGTGGTCTGAGTGGGAGAAACTTGCCAGGATTGATCTGTGGAGACAAAACTAGTGTAGTATCATTTCTACTGTCTTTTGGGAGAAGTTCTTTTGCTATTTAGGAGTGCCCAGGAAGATGAAGAGAGCAGAAAAAAACACAAAGACACGGGTCATGTCACAGTGTCTCATTCTTTCACATGATAAAAAGAGAAATCAATTACCTCCATAGTAGCAATCTGCTTCATAATGTCTGCAAATCTCCCAGAAGCACTTAAAATTGAGCCTCCAAATACCTGTAAAGGCAGAAAATGATGAATTAAATCAGTGACCCCATGATGAAAAGTCCAAGTTGCACATGCATAGTCATTTGTCATAGTGATGGGTGTTAAAAGAGCCCAAGGAAATCAGGCTGCACAGTAAATCAGAACTTAGCTGGAGGAACTAAGTCAGGATTTGATCTTGTCAAGGCCTCTTGAGAGAGCACTGACACTTTTCACAGCTCTCATCTGTTCCCCAGCCTTCATGGTCAACTGTTGAAAATGCTTAAGGAGCTGAATTCCAGCTTCTTAGTGATGTCCCCTTCAGGGAAGTAAAACTTCAAGACTATTCTAGTTTGTTTCACTGCAAATGGCTTGGGAACTGAAGTAGATGCTTCAAGATCAGACAAAACCACTGGTTTTAAAGGTACCTTTTCTAGACAGATACTCATGGAACAAAACTGTCATTCCCAGATCTTCCTCTGCCATGTGAATAGAAATAAAACTCATTAATTTAACTAATATCTGACCAGCTTTGTTTAGCATTCTTCCTGAGAGACTCATCTAGGGAGTAACTGGTAAACAGGGTGAGGGAAGAAGTTCCTGATAATCTGTATTTGTAGCCACCAAGTTGGGCCTGATAACCAAGTTCTCTGGCTGCTAATGCCATAGAGAGGAGGCAGAGTGGACAAAAAAAAAATGGAATGTCAGGCATCAAAATATCTTCCTGTAGCTCTGTCTACACTGTTCCACCTTCACTTCCCAGGTGGAATTCCACTGGAGGCAGGGTTTAAGGACAAAGACCTACTAACTGCATCCCACAGCTCTCTGATTCTTCTAAACAGTTAAAAGCAATTTCACTTTGAAAACAAAGGACTTGGAAAAGAGAATAATATTTAATAAAACAGGGAGAAAGCAGTGGAATCATGGTATTATCACAGAATGTCAGGGGTTGGAAGGGACCTAGAAAGATCATCTAGTCCAACCAACTCACCTAGGATCACCTAGATGAGGTCACCCAGGAACAGATCCAGGTGGGTCTGGAATGTCTCCAGAGCAGGAGACTCCACAACCTCCCTGGGCAGCCCCTTCCAGTGCCCAGTGTATCACAATCCATTTAAATTCACCTTTTGAACTGTACTTACCCCACAGTGTAAGAAATACTGGAGACATGGAGACCAGTCATACATTCCTACACAGATCACCATGTGAAGTATCTTCAGGGGGTTCTGCAGGATCTCTTGCTGAGCCAGGAATTCATATTCAAAGAGCCTTTTACAACGTAGGAATGTCAGCTCCTGATACTTCTCACGGGACAGATCTTCTCCAGGATGATGTGCAAAGAGAGGATCATTTTCCAGGGTAGAGAAGATTCTGTTCTTCAGGAGGAAAAAGCTGACATGAGAATGTTCATCTAAAAGCATTCACAAGATTGTGTTCTTTTAGGATAACCTTAGGCTTCCAACTCCATTCCTGGGCTTGGAAGGTGGAAATATATCAAGTGAAAACTCCAGAGAATTAAAAATACAGCTTGAAACTGCTTGTTATTATATATAATTAATGCAGTTACATTTAGCATCATGAAGCAGTAAGTATGGGACTGATCCATTCTGAACTGTATGGTAAAAATGTCTTGATTTTTATAGCAGCTTAATTTTTATGGCATTATATGAACCTGCTGCAGCAGGATCTAAAGGACAACAGCCCTCAGATGAAACTCCAGGGGTTGCATTCAATGAGAAATATGGCAAATACTTAGAAATATGGGTAAAGCCATTAACCTGCCACAACTGCTCTGTTCCCTGATGAAAGCAGAAATACCCTCCATTTAATGGAACCAGCACATGCAGCCATTTGATATAAGGATGGGAATTTTATCTACAGAGCATTAATAAATATGAATATTCCCCCTTGGAAAATCACACATTCCTGCTGCTATCTCCAAGCCATCCCATGCTGACCATTCCTGGAAGCTCACCTTAAACTGGATGATCTCTTCCCCATCCAGCAGCACTGCCATCTCTCTCCAGTTGAAAGAAGCTTTCCTACGGTATTTGCAAAGGGGTCCTTTAGGGAATTCTGGTAGCAAAGTTTCCCAGGAATTTTGGTTGCCAGGGGCCTCTTTCAGTGGAGATGCCATGGTTAGCTAAACTGCAACCAAACAAGAGAAGTCAGGACAAACTGAAGCACTGGAGGTGTCTAAAGAACAAAAAGAAATCACAAGGCTTGTTAAAGAAGTCCATAGACTTGTTGGAATGGGGGAATGGACAACAGAGCCAACTATTAAAGCAGAGCCTTTCCATTTTTCTCATTCCATTGGCTTGGTAGAAGCTTAAAAAAATGATCAAAATAATTGAATTACATGGTCTTTGTTATTAAAATATGAGCTAAACCTTTGCTAGTAAGCCAAATACGAAACAGGAGCACTGCTGGTTGATATTGAATGCTGCTGCCAGAAGATGCTGAGTGCCCTCTGCTGCTACCTGCTCACATCACACCCAGCAACTCCTCCATGCAGAGCTGTCCATGCACTTTGAACTCAAAACATCATCAAACACAAAATACTAGTCTGGCATTCTCCTTTTTCCATTAGTTTTTTCCCCCTTCCTCATCATCAGCTTGCTACACTTCTTTTCTCTCCAGCTAATCTTTTGACAGAGGTGATTTTCCAGTTCTACTGATGTGTACACACAGAGGAGGGCTGCAGGGTAGTATTTCTGCATGTGACTCCCAAATCAGTTCCAGAAGGTGAAGTTCCAGCATTGAGCAACTGAAACAGGGGGAAGGGAGGGAAAGAAAGGCGTTGACAAAAAGCATTTCTACCTGAAGCCAAATAAAGAGACATTTTGAACTGGAAAAGAGGAATAAGTTCAAGGCTTCTGGCTCAGAGCAGAGAGAAATGAACGTTAAAATATTGCTGTTATTTCACCTTATTTTATTTATATTGCAAAACAATGACACTGCTCAAATGAGAAAACCTAAATGTTCATAAAAAGAATCCTGTACTTCAAAAAATTCACTATTTCTCTGTCTTCACACCATGCAGCTCACACAATTTGGTTCTAAGGAAACAGTTCCCCAACTAACTAGGAAATCAGGCAGTTACAAGAGGACTGCCCTGAAGAGTTAATTAACACCTAATGGTTAATTATCGTCTTGAGCCGACCCTTTTAAACCTGCCTGTGGGTAAAAACAGCGCATGTTCTTTTCACGGCACTGAGAATTGCTGAGTTGAAAACTTGGGTTTTTTTTAGGTGTTAGGTGCTCCTGTCAGAAATGGAGAGAGACAACCCTGGAGAAATTAAAAACAGGGAAGCTGCTGCAAGAATCCTTTCTGTTTTCGCTCCACAACCGCTATCTGAACCGCCTAAACTCGGGCCAGGGCCTCGGTGCCGCTCTGAGGAGGAAAAAAATAGCATCAAACTGAGTCACGTACTGAGGTTTCTGCAGCGAGATTTGGTTCCCTGAGGAGCGGGGCAGACGCGGCTCTGTCCGGTTGTGGGGCAGCGTTGCCGGGGTTGGGGTCCGCTGTCAGGGAGGGGATTCGACTCTGAGGCAGCGCAGCGACACAGACCTTCCTCAGACGAAGACCAACAGCGATCAAAACCCTCCGGCCGCTTCCCAACCGCTTCTCCCCGCGCCCCACACGGCGCCAAGCAACCGGGAGTCGCTCCCCGCCCGCAGTCACCTCTCCTAGAGCTTCATCACCCCGGGCAGGGGTGCAGAGGACGCCGAACCTACCGGTGCCCTCCGCTAGCCCCGCCTCAGGATCTGACGGCATCAGCCTGCGACGCGCTCCGCGTCTTCTTCGCGGCGGCGATGGGGCCGGCGGCGGCGCGGGACGTGCGGACGGTGCGGGACGCGGGCACCGCTCTGCCGCGCGGCTTCTGGGCGGCGGTGCGCGTGTGGCTGGAGAAGCCGCAGGTGGTGAACAGGCGACTGGGCGGCGCCGCTATCGAGGCGGAGGGGACGGTAGCGCTCGGGGAGAGCGGGGAAGCCTCTCCAGCCGTGTGGGGCGGCGGGGAGCGGCCGGCGGCGTTCGCCGAGCTGGGGCGGCTCTGGAGGGAGGTGCGCGGCCAGTTGCCGGCGGGGTGCGGGTGTTTGCAGCCGCCCCTCAGAGCCTGGGGCGGGCCAGGCAGCGGCTCCGAGCTCCGCGTCGTGTTGAGGACTCTGGTGCCGCGGGGGAGACCCGCAGACCCTCCCGACCCGCCCGCCAAGGAGCTGGCGGTGCAAGGTGAGCGGGAGCCGCGCTCCGAGGGCGGGAAAGCGGGCGGGAGGGAGCTCTGCGTTCTGAGGGCAGGCTGTGGCCGCGTCTGGGGCTGACCTGCCCCATCCGAGACTTGCAAATACCACCTTTTTTTCCTTAATTTAGGTGGATATTTGTCGTCATTATATTTAATTTTTACGTCAGCAGTTGAAGTAGAAATTGCAGAGGCAGCTGCAGGGCTCTGAACAAGCCCAGCTTCAGCCTTAATAAACTTACGTGTAAGGACCTCTGAGGCATCTCATTCCTGAGGCAAAGGTAAAAAGGGGCTGTCTTTTTATTATTAATGAGGCAACAGGGATTATTGTGCAAGCCCCTGTCATGAGTAAGCTGCCCACACAAAGATGCTGACTGTGCTGCAAACCTAATTACAGGGTTATAGGAGTCACAGGAGGCTGAAAATGTGGAAATTAGAAAAGAAAAATAAAGTAAGCAGGCAGATGTGGCACCTACCTGGCCAAGTTGAGCTGTTTGTGTTGGCTTTTTAATGTTATTTAATAGTTAAACTCTCCTCCCACCCATTGTATGTCAGTTTTCATGAGTTCTGGATATAATTGGAGCTGTGCCCAACCATTCCCTCTCACTGCTGGCATGGGTTTGGTTTCAAGTGTGTGCACAGGGTCAGGATGCTCCAGGACCTCCCAAGCTTTCCCAGTCTCTTGCAGCACTAAACAAAGGGCACTGGTACTGGTTTTGCAGTGTGGTCTAGGACAGGGGGAGGTCTGTATCATCACACCTGGAAAAATCCTAGCTAAAAAGATTTTTGCAGCTGGTTTCTAAAGTCATAATGTTTACATAATAATGATATGCCATAGAGAATACAGTAAATGCTTTTTAGAGTCACTTTATAGGAAGTGTGTAGGGAATAAATGAAGATATTAAGATTTTTCAGTAAATCAGCATGTGAGCACTAGGCTTTGTCATCCCATTCATGCTTTGCTGCAGTTGCTTCTCTTCTTATTTGTAAGTTATTTCAAAAGAACATTCTCTCCTACTCTCTGTTTTCACTTGTGTAGGAGTTAATTATGGTTGGCAGATACCAGGGAATAGAACAGAAGTTGCAGAATCCCTTCTTGAAATATTCTAGAGGCACTCAAGTGCCTTGTTAGCTGTTTGTCAACCCCAAATCTCCAGGGTTTGGAATCTGTCACTAGACTTAGATATTTTCTCTCCCAGGTAATAGATACTGTTAAGATCAGCAGTGTGGTTGCTGTACATAGTGTATAATACATCTGCCTTCACCTAAAACAGGTCTTCTCAGGTAGTCTCTCCCTTCAGAGTTATGAGATACAGGGATAGATAACATTTTTTTCACAATGCACTCTTAATTGGGAAAGCTGCTTGATGCTAAAGGAGAAGGACAACTGTACTTGATCATAATCACCCAATAGATCCTGTGTTTGGATAGATTATAGTAATAGTTTTTAAATTTATTTTTGTTACTTTTATTTTATATTGATTATCTAATACTTTAGCATTGCTTATCTAATACTGGAGTGATAAGTAATTCTCTGTTAACTTGGAATGTGCCTCCCAGGACCCCTCATTTACTGTGGGGTAGAGAAAAACAGCAGTTTTGTGCTAGAAAAATCTTGTGTAGCTTTTACTTCATTAAAATAGTTAGGTTTAAAGAAAAGGAACAGTCAGATATGTTGGAAACATCATGCAGTGGAGTGCTAGAATTTGAGGACTTGGAACCAGTAGTTTCAGGTGTCAGACACACCAAGAAACTGATTTATTCAGAGTATTGTGGTTCTCCCTGTGTTGTCCTAGATGTTACCTCACTAGTTTTCACTTCATGTAGTAAGGAGAGATTTTGTTGCACCATGAAGTAACATATCACTGTTTGTCTATCTTTTCAGATATTTCCAATGGAACTGTGACCTTTCTGCCTTTGGAGGGAACCAGTGAAGGAAAATACCAGATTAAAAAGTGCAATATTTATCAAATTCAACTTACACATGTAAAAGATGAGGAATGGTGAGTGCTGGGAGTGGGAAGGGAAGCAAACTCTGAGTTCTTTGCAAGGATCACACCATGTTTTCATATTGGCATCTGGACAGTTTGGTGTGTGTAGTTTCCTGCTTGAGCAGTGAATGTCAGCAGTGGTGTGATCTCAGTGCCCAGCAGTTAAAAGAAACACCCTAACTCATCTTGTCCATCATGTGTGAGTCCTCAGTAATGCACAGAATGATTGCTGAGGCTGGAATAGACCTCTGAGATCATCAAGTCCAGCCTAAAACTCTCTTAAATGCAGCATGGACTCACATGCAGTGTTGGAACTGGAAGGTAATGAGCTCCCTAAGAAAATCCAGGGGAGGCTGTTCCTTTATTCAATAACTTCACTGTTTTATTTTCCCCTTATCACCTATGTCCTTAATTTCCAGTCTACTTTTATACTTCTGATCTTCACTTCATCATTGTCTCTCTTTCAGGTAGCTGAAATAATATTCTGTATTTATACATAGATGAATATTTTTCTTTTTTCAGGTCTGTGTCTATTGCAGCTCCATTTCCAGAGGACTGGTTTTCAGATGGAATTGCATACCCCAAACTAGCATGGCTTGGAAATGAACTTCTGTCCAAACTGGCTAAGTGGTCTGTGGAGCAAAAGTCCAGTGAGTTTAAAAGTACACTCTCACTCATTCCTGTAGCAAAATACAGCCAGGTTTATCAAGACCTTAAAGGAAAATACAAAGAGATGGTAAAGGTGAGTTTAGCAATAAGTGAAATAATAACACTCTTTATGTTTTATTGTTGTTTTAGTGAAATAAGCAATTTCACTATATTGTTTTTTTAATAGAAGCAATTTGAGCTGTCTGTTTTAGGGAGGGGAGGGGATTGTCCCCCTGTGCTCAGCACTGGGGGAGGCCACAGCTGGGGTGTTGTGTCCAGTGCTGGGCACCTCAATCCAAGAGAGATCTGGAGGGACTGGAGCCAGTGCAGAGGAGGCAACAGAGCTGGGGAAGGGGCTGGGGAATAAATCTCATGGAGAGAGATTGAAGGAGCTGGGAGTGTTGAGTGTGAGGAAGAGGAGGATGAGGGGAGCCCTCATCACTCCTGAATCCTAGAATCATTCAGGTTGGAAAAGCCCCTTGGGATCAAGTCCAACCATTAACCCTACTCTACAAAGTTCTGTCAGTTCTGTATCCAGATCACTCTGAATGAGCACTTTGTATATTTTGATGGTGCAGAAAATAATTATTTATTTTTTTTTTGAAGGTGTGGCCTGAAGTGACAGATCCTGAGAAGTTTGTTTATGAAGATGTTGCCATTGCTACCTACTTGCTGGTAGGGAACTGCTTGCCTAGTAATATTCTATAAGGGTCTATTTCCTAATAATAGAACCTCTATAAATAATAAAAGAATATATTTTATTTTGTTGTTGATTTTTTTAATGGACTTGAAGTTATTAAAGGCAAAAGGAAGGGGGTAGGAGAAAGGGTGTGGGGTTTGAGGGTGTCCTTTGGCTTTTGCTCTCATGTAAGCAGAGAGACAAAGAACTGATGTAGCAGAAAGAGGGGTTAGGTGGACTGATGCAGAGTCCAGAAGCTATTGTTTTATAGATATTTCTATTTCTTGGTGACAGCCCTCTCCATAGTTTTAGTGGGATTTGGTTCTTTTTTCTTCCTGTGAGGACTGTGAATATCTTCTTGTCTTTTCCAACTTTCTCCTTTGCTGCTTTCTTCTAGGAAAACCTGAAAGCCAAAGTCTGAAATGTTTTATGTTCTTTTTTTTAGGTTCTTTGGGAAGAAGAGAGAAAGGAGAAGGGGCTGACCAAGAAACAGTCATTTGTAGATCTTGGCTGTGGGAATGGGCTGCTGGTTCATATTCTAAACAATGAAGGAGTAAGTAGAGCTCTTTTTTTTTTTTTTTTTTTTTTTTTAGATAATAATTTAGAAAAGATAATATTCTAGTTATGCTTTCCTTTTATCTGGTGTGGAAATAGCCAAAATTCAGTTAATTCATGTTGCTAAAATAGGATTTCACTCTAGTTCCTGGGAGAAAATCAAGCAGAGCCTTAGGAAACTTCCACTTATCTTTCTTTTTTTTCTTAGTACAGCTCATTTCAGGGTGAATTTTCTGAAGTTAGAAACTGAGGGAAAAGAAAAAAAGAAGGTTTAGTTCAGTTGTGCTGTAGACAAATCAAAAATGGAGGAATCTTAACATAATCAGCTCTCCCAAGATGTTTTTCATCAACTTGATTTTATCAAAATTGAATTTTACTTGATAAGTCCTGAAAAAGTTTTTTGATATCTGTAAAATATTTAATTATCAAAAGTCCTAAGAACATGCTTAGGAATTTTGAGAGTGAAACACATTTGAGAGGGATAATAAGGCAATAGAAAAATTCAGTTTCTTGAGGCCTAGTTCCTGAAACAACAACAGAAAAGGGTCAGTGAGATTGAACAAAACCCAGTGAGGTTTGGTCTGTCTGTTTCAGAAAATTGGATTTTCTACTTCTGGGAGAACATGGCAAAAGTTGTAGAGGAAATTACCTGCTGTTTGATTGATAGATGTCATTGAGGGGGAAAAAAAATATCCTAAGTTCTTTTAGCACAAGCTCTCACTCCTTGTGTGGCCAGAGAAAATGAATGGAATATAGGATATTATTTTCCCTGTAGATGTTTCTTTTCCTACATCATTAGGTCACATAGAGAAAGGAATGAAGGGATTTCTGCCTGAAACAGTGAAGCAGTGTTGCATTCTGTGACTTAATCTTAGCATGAATGAACTAATCAGTGTTAATATGACATTTAATTTGACTGGTTTTGCTAACAGCAGTACTTAAAAATGATTTCTGTTGGAATCTTTCAGCATTCAGGTAGAGGAATTGATGTGAGGAGAAGAAAAATATGGGACATGTATGGACCAGAAACTCATTTAGAGGTATTATGCAAATGTATGTCAATCTTACTATTTTGTAACCTTATTCATCTGTTTATTCTTCAGGTTGTGCTGATGCAAATGTAATCAGATTTACTGTGATATTGATGCCACCCATGTGGGGCTGTGAAGTGAGTTGTAAAGGGAATTAGGAAAGCAGGGCCTATTTACAACTTATTTTTCAGCTGGGAAGCCTGGTGGGATCTCTTTCTGTGCATATCATGCTACAATCTTGGATTTCACTGGAAGATCAATATTAATTTTTCATCACTGGTATCCAAAGTTGAGTAGTTTCTTCCTGAAAGGGATTCTGACCATCTAGTGCCACTTGCTGCTGTGGGGACAAAATTGTTGAACTTCAGAGGAGTTCTGCTGACCTTCTGCCAAATCATTGCAGGATTAGCTCTACATTCATGAGAATTCTTTACATTCATTTCATAGTAAGGTCTGTCTGTTTACAATTTCTCAGTGAGCATCACCTGTCCTCTGCAGTATGATAGAAAAAAATAGAAAAGGAAGGTTTAATCTGAGTTTTTTTGAAAGGAACAAACCAAAAGAATTCAGATAACATTCAAAAAGGCAGACAGAAACAAGAAAAATATCCAGAATATGCATAAGGAAATTATTATATATAATATCACAGAATGTTAGGGGTTGGAAGGGACCTAGAAAGATCATCTAGTCCAACAACTCTACAGATACTACTTTGCATAAACAGGTGAATTTTGAGCTCATAAATAAGCTTTTTGCATCTCAAAAGGGAGCATGGGCACTGTTTTCAGGGCTGCTGCTAAATTTTCTTTAATTATTAAAAAAATAGGGTAGATAGAGGAAAATGTTGGTGTCCGTGGTGCTCCTTCCTCAGTCAGCTTGTGTGATTTTTATCTTGTTGCTTGGTTTATTAACAAATAAAATGCATTTAAAGAAAGCTGTAATAAAATTCCCTTAATGTGTGGTTTGGTTTCCAGGAGTCTCCAATCCTGCCAGGTGATGATCAGCTCTTCCCAGACACTGACTGGCTCATAGGAAACCACTCAGATGAATTAACACCATGGATACCTGTGATTGCAGCTAGGTATTGGGGAGGGGAAGGGAGGGGGAGGAATTAAAGGCAAAAAAACCAACCACAACAACACAACCAAACCAACCAACAAAACCCCATCCACAAACAACAAATAAATAGCAAAAAAATCCAAACAAAGCCTCTCAACCACAAAAAAACCCAACCAACAAATAATCAAAAACCAGCACCACAACTCCCCAGCCCCAAACAAAACAAGAAAGGCTTGCTGCTTTTGCTGCCAATTGATTTCATTTCCAAGATGTTTCTGTTCCTGTGGTGCAGCTCAGCTGTGGGATTGACTGTCTCCCAGAATTCAGTCCAGCCTTTTGCTTTTCAAGTTCAAAAACCAGAAGTTAGCTTTATTCTTTACATGAGAATCTGTTGTTTGGGGGTTTTGTTGTTGGTTTTGCTTTGTTGGTTTTTTTTTGTTTTATTTTAGTAAAATTGCTGTTTATTCTGCTTTTCCCTGATCCATTGTGCTCTTCACAACCAGCTCAATACTTAGAGCTTTAGCCCTGCAAACCAAGTTGGCACAGTCATTTCCCACAGCAAATCCTTTGTGAAGGGAGTATTTTTGATTTGAAGGGGAACACAGAAATATTCTTTCCTGAGGCTCTGGCATTTAATTCCCATTATTTCTTGCATCTGAAGGGTTATTTGTTACATTTTGGGTCTTCTTTTGAAAGAACTTCCCATTCAGAAGTTTCTCCTTCTTGTAGGTCTTCCTATTCCTGTTGCTACTTTGTGCTGCCATGTTGCTTCTTTGATTTCCATGGAAAGTACAGAAGAAGACAAAGCCAGAAAACTCAGTACAGGGAATATCTGGATTTTATTGCCCAGGTGGGATCTGTCTGTGGCTTTCATGTGGAAGAAGATTGCCTTAGAATTCCATCAACTAAAAGGGTAATTTGGGACTGTGTGGGAGCTTTCGTCTTGGGTTGGATTGTTTGGGGATTTTTTAGAGCTGCTGGCTGTCTGGAAAATAGGGATATTTGTTTATTATTGTTGTAAATTCAGGATATAATTACATTATAGTTGTAAAATGAGGCTCTAATTGCATTATTTGAGCCAATATACTCTGAAAACATTAATTTTCTTGAGCGTTTGGCTCTTAGCATCATAGGTACAATCCTAAACCAGGAAAGAATGGAAGGTTTAATGGTTATTTTTGATGCCACCCTAGAGGAGAGAAAACTCCCAAAGCTCCTTGTTTGCTTTAATTTCTCCAGCTGCCCTTGTCTTTTATTTGTCCTTCATCTGGCTGATTTTGGTGTCCCATGAAATTAAAAGTGGACTGTTCTCAGAGGAGGAAGAGCTGTCCAGCTTTGATATTTATATTTATTTCTTAGATAAATCATCTGAGGGTCAGGGGCAATCTCTTTGCCCTGTGCTTGTATGCCATGATGGATTAGGTTTTGATTCCTGGATTTCTTCTGGATATTCAAACCCTGAAATGAAAATATCTTTGTTTATAAATTTAGAATGATTTAGAATCCTGTGTAAGATCTGCAGGGTGGGGGGGGGCTGTGTCTAATATCTCTGGAAATCATAATTCCCCTGTTTCTCCTCAAATAGGTGAGCCTCATTGGAAAATCCAGGACCTATCCCCCTATGGAATGTGCTCTGATTGACAAGCAGATCACTCAGTATATTCATAACCATCAGCCCTGTGCTGTGCTTCCATCTCACACAACACTTGCATTTCAGCCTGAGGATCACCCTGATGATCTGTGCAAAGAAGCAGGTCCACAACTTCCCAAGGATGAGGCTGCTGCTGCAGTTTGGATGCCTGGATTTCAGCCCAGGCCAAAAGTAGAGCAGAGCAGAAACTGTGCTGCCCTCCCTAGGCATTTTGTGGATGAAGTGGTTCTGAGTGTGGCAAACTTGCTGTTAAATGCAGCCCCCCAAGAGCCTGCTTTGAATGTCCACGGTGGAAACACAAACCCCTGGAATCAGGGAGGTGAGATTTGTTCCTTCACATGAGCTGTTGCTGGGAGAGGATGAATTTATCAATGCTTGGAATTTTCCCAATGAATTTACATCCTAGGAAGTGAAAATTGTCATAAAATAGCAGGAAAGTACAGTAGCAGTCAGATATTTCTTTTTTCTGCTGTCTTACTGCACACAAAGTGTATTAGAATATTTTGCAATTGCTGTGGGGTGTTTTCCCTCTAAACTTAAATATTGGGAAAGAGGCAATTTTCCTAAAGCAAACCATAACTCCTCTTCATTTACTACACCAGAGCACTCTCTATTTGGGGAGAATATTAGGGGTTTTTTGATAGTCACATAATAATTATCTATAAAAATTAACAAGTCCCTTGATGTGCCATTTGGCCATGACATGATGGGGAATTTTTAGCTTACCCTTATGAAAAAAAAAAAAGATTAATTTTCAAAGTATTCAGTTCTTGCCACCTTCCCATTTTCCTCCAACCATTTGTATTATTTACTCAAATAAAATTGAGTAAATAATAAAGTAAAATCAATGAATATTAAATAAAAT
>JANHGL010021111.1:0-33815 GCA_024611195.1 Ceyx melanurus
CAACAAGGATAAGTGTAGAGTCCTGCATCTGGGTAAGAATAACAAATTACACCAGTACAGACTGGGAGGTGATCTGCTGAAAGCAGCCTTGTGGAGAAGGATATGGGAGTCCTGGTGGACAACAAGTTCTCCATGGAGCAGCAATGTGCCCTTGTGGCCAGGAAGGCCAATGATATCCTGGGGTCCATCAAGAGGAGTGTGTCCAGAAGATCGAGTGAGGTTCTCCTCCCCCTCTACTCTGCACTGGTGAGACCTCACCTGGAGTACTGTATCCAGTTCTGGGCTCCCCAGTTCAAGAAAGACAGGGATCTAATCGAGAGAGTCCAATGGAGGGCTACAAGGATGATTAAGGGACTGGAACACATGCCTTATGAGGAAAGGCTGAGACACTTGGGGCTCTTTAGTCTGGAGAAGACTGAGAGAGTATTTGATAAATGTTTAGATATATATATGAGGACTAAGTGTCAAGAGGAAAGGGACAGCCTCTTCTCACTTGTGCCCTGTGATAGGACAAGGGGGAACGGTTACAAGCTAGAACACGAGAGGTTCTGCCTTAACATGAGGAAGAACTTCTTTACAGTAAGGTCACAGAGCACTGGAATGGGCTGCCCAGGAGGTCGTGGAGTCTCATTCTCAGGAGATTTTCAAGACTCGCCTGGATGCATTCCTCTGTGACCTGTGATTATATTTAGATGATATGATCCTGCCTGGCAGGGGGGTTGAAGATCTCCAAGGTACCTTTCAACCCCTAATACTCCGTGATTCTGTGGTTCTGTGTAATACTCTAATTCATATTCCAAAAAGAAAACAATGGAGCTTCTTACCTCCTGTATGGGCTATATATTCACTGAATTATTTTTTACCTAAAATATGTAGTACAGCAGAGTCCAGACTATGACAGAATTCAGTGCCCAGCTGTAATCACAGGACTAAAGTATTATATTTGCAGTGATTAAAGTACATCTATCATTAGGTAAGGTAAAAATTCATTACAGAATTTAGGTTACTTATTTTTTTAAAATCACCCTTAAAATCATTCTGAGACAGATTCACAAGTACTACCTGAATTCCCATGCCCAGCACTTCTATTAGATGGGCTGCCAGGAGTCAGACAATAAGAGTTGGATTAATTTTAGGGTCATGCTGTTTTCGTAGGTGATTGTAGAAGGGTACACGCAGTTCAGGCCTGAGATAATAGGCAGGTGATTGATTTATGTTACTGGATAATAACTGTCTTACTTTTTCTCTAGCATTTCAGTCAAACTGATCCCTCCATCCATTCAATTTTCCATTTCTAAACACTGCCTTTTAGCTGTCAAGTCCATCATTTGACCCTCCATTAGTTCATAAAAACATTCTGATCATAAATGTCCAGAGGTTTAGAAACTTAGCAATGGGACAGTTATTCCTAATTCCACTTGAGAAAATTGTGAAGAAATATATGGTATTTGAAAGGAGCAGCAGTCCTTGGCCTCATCCAAGACCTACTGTGAGTCATGAGGTAATCCACAGAGTAGAAAAAGTCAAGAGTTAAAACAAGCTGATTTCAGGGTGAAATACTTAAAATGAGAGAGAGACAGGCACAGATATTTTATGGGCTATGATATGTGGAAGCTGATTATATATATGTATATGACATATATATATTTATGACCTGACAAAAACGTAGCAAAGACCAGGGCTTATCAGAGACCTGATAAAGAACAGTTTAGCACCTCACAGCCATTAAACGGTGCCTCAACAACAATTAACCAGAACCTCAGAGTCCAGGCCCATAGCCTGCCTTTGTCTTGGGCTTGACTCAATTAATTAGAATGATCACAGTTCAATCTTCAATAGGGTATAAGCAAAGATAACTTCCTCACACAGATTGTGAGTGAGCCAACTAGGAAAAGTGCCTCATTAGACCTGGTGTTTGTAAACTGAGAAGGACTTGTGGGTGATGTGATGGTTAGAGGATGTCTTGTGTTTAATGTCTTATAATATCTGTTCAAACTAGGGCACAGTGACTGTCTTGGACAACTTCTTCTTGTGCAATTGATTTGGTGGGGTTAACTTATCCTGTGTTAACTAATAGCTATATTAATGAGAAAGAACAATGCTAGGTTTTCAATATTAGTTAATAGACCTCTTTTTAATACATTAAGCATTTTTTAGGTGCTTTTACCATATCTAAGTCACCACAGCACCTCACTGTTTTGGTTTTTTTTATGGTATATGGATATATACATAGTCTTTTATGCATGTATATGCAAATACACAGGTATAGAAAGTACATGATGCTGTGATACATAACAAATGTACTGGTGTGAGAGAGCATATTCACAGTTTGTCAACTATATAAACCATCCCTAGTGAGTCTCTTCAAGTGTCTTCCCTCTGTCCATTCAGTTCACCTTCAGAAAAAGGAAACTAAACTAAAAGCCACTATTAATAAAAAATAAAACCCACAAGCAGACTGATGTATTTTAAGTTGTCACTGATGATTGAATAGAAGCTTTCTTATCTTCTTGCATGGGCAGCTGTGCTCAGTCATTCACAACTCCACTGTCACATACTACTACTCTGTAAAGTGTAGGAGAATTGACTCAGTTCTATGTGCACTACTGAAACCCGAAGACAAAGTAAACCACCAGAGTGAGGGCCCTGAGACAGGGAAAAGCCTGTTACATAACAGCATTTTTCTGCCATGGACAAAAAATGTAGACAAGTGCAAGGGCTACAAGAGTAAAGAAAGACAAAATGCAGAGTTAAGCAACAGCTGCTTTCCACAGCATGTTGTATTGGTGAACTGGCTATTCAGCCAGATAACTCCTGATGTGCTAGTGCTGTTGCTTCACAGGCATAAGACAAATTAGTTAGTGACTACAACATTGACATTGCAAGCCAGAACCTGGGCAGAATCAAAGAAGACTACAAAGCCCTGAAGCTGCAAGTGAAAAGTATTGGTGCTCAAGTTTTCCTTCATTCTACCAGAGGAAAGGGTGCAGCAATAAATAAATGTATAACGGAAATCAACTTCTGCTTTCATTGCTGGTGCTGTCGTGAGGGTTTTGGCTTTTATGACAATGGGGCATTATTTGATGATTATAGCCTGTTAAGGATGGATGGGATCTGCCTGTCTAGAAGAGGCAAGGAATTTTTGGGAGCAGGTTGGTCAACTTGGTGAGCTGGTCTTTAAACTGAAGGACTCATCAGGGCAGTGTCCAAAGCAGGAATGTTTTGCCGTTGCAACCAGCAGGGGAATAAGTAATAGAATTTTATGTTTAGGGCTGGTAGGGACCTCCAAAAGTCATCTAGTGCAGCCCCCCTGCAGTGACCAGGGACACCCTCAACTAGACCAGGCTGCTCAGAGCCTTGGCCAACCTCACCTTGAATATCTCCAGAGATGGTGCCCCAACCACCTCCCTGGGGAGCCTATTCCACTGATCCACCACCCTCAAAGTAAAGAACTTCTTCCTGATATCCAGTCTAAATCAACTCTTCTCTAATTTAAACCCACTACCCCTTGTCCTTTCACTACAGGCCCTTGTAAACAGCCCCAGATAAGTAACATGAGGCTCATGTTGTTGCAAGGCTGCTCTCCATAATCTTAGAGAAATAGTGAAGATTGACATACAAAAAGACTGGAATAAAGGTAATGACACACCTACAAGAAGGGTTTAAACGATATTATAAACCCATCAGTCTTAGTTCATTCCCTGGGAAAATTATGGAACAAATCCTCCTGTGGTTTATCACAAGTCAAACGAAGCACATGACTGGGAAAAGCCAGTATGGATTCCCTAAGGACAAAGTGACCTTCATAAATCTGTTCACCTTCTATGACAAAGTGACCTGCTCAGTTGATGAGGACAGTCTGGAGTGGGTCCAAAGAAGGGCCACAAAAATGATCACAGGACTGGGAATTTACCATATGAGGAAAGGCTGAGAGAACTGAGTTTGTTCCACCCTGAAAAAAGAAGGCTTATGGGAGACGTTATCATCATATTCCAGTATTTAAAGAATGGCTACAAAAAAGATGGAGACTCCCTTTTTACAAGAAGTCACATGGAAAAGACAATGGGTAATAGGTACAAGTTACACCTGGAGAGATTCCAACTGGACAGAAGAGGAAAATTTTTCACTATGAGAACAATCAGCTGTTGAAATAATCTATCCAGGGAAGTGGTAGATTCCCCAACACTGGACATTTTTAAGATTCAGCTGGTCAGGGTGCTGGGCCATCTTGTCACGACAACACTTTTGCCAAGATTGGACCAGATGGCCCTTGAGGTACCTTCCAACCTGCTATTCTATAAGTCTATGATACAATTGTCCTGAGGAGCATTAATATCAAGAGAAAGAAGCCCGGTATGGTGCCACACAAAAGTGTAAGACTGGGTGATATTATCCTTTCACCATGGGAAAGACCAAACATTACTTCACCACCTAACTGTTCACATGTTAACACTATAGAACAAATCATGACCCTTCTCCTAACTTTTATGCCTGGGGAAAAACTGAAAAAGTGTTTCATTGTTTTCTGAATTCCAGTGAATGCTTTTATTTTTCTCTACTTTGTGAATGATTTTCATTTGAGATGAACTAAGGAGATCCATATATTTTAAACTGTAAATGACAAGGTGGCACCACCTTTTGTACAATTAATAATTGAATGCAAGGGAAAAAGAAAAGGCAAACAGAATTGGAAGAAAGTCAGGTATAGACTGCCCTCTTTTGGTCAAAAGAGGGCAAGGATGTGAAAAAATCCAAAGTAGGTTTTTAAATATCAATCATAATTTCATAGAATTTTGAAGGAAAATTCATGCCTTATTCATATAAAAGCTAAAATGCTGAGTAGAACATTCTAGTTAGTTAGACATCAGCCACTCACCAAATATTATCTTGCTGATTCATTGTCATACTACAGTAAAGGAGAGGATTTATATAACAAAAAACCCAAGTAAGTACTGCTAAAATGAGAGAAAAGAAGGTCAGAAAAAGAAACAATAAAGCAGCTGCCCTCAGTGGAGATCAGAGTAGCATTTACAGTGAGTGTCCTACAGGTGTTAATGTAATTATACCATGTAAACACTTTTCCAAAGGTTTTAGACATTTAAATTACCAATTAGTCTGAGATTTCCAAGATCTTGTCAAACTTGAAGATAGGAGTCATATTACATTGGTTGCAAAGACTGCAGAAGGATTAAGCACTATGATCGAGATGTTTGTCAAGGCAGCTGTCACATGTCCAATCTTTCTGCTGTCAGGATTAATTGAGAGAAGGCAGCTGTTCTTCCCTGTGGAGAGCCAAGCATGAGTTGTGGAGACTCACAGCTGTCACAATCCTATTTTCATGCTCTCTGTTCCTGGTCAGTGGCTTGTGAGATAAGAAAAAGTTTTAATTTTCTTGGTACCCACATGGGTCTGTCCCAGAATTCATGTGCTCCAGAAGATCCCTTTAGCACACAGCAAGATGTACTTGAAATAGTTGCTTCTAATGGCATAGGTTCAGAAAGGGATATATGCTCCTGAAATACAGGTGAGGCACTACCAAAACATGCAATCATGAGCCATTTTCTGCAGTTGGAAGCTCTTCTTGACATTGAGCACATAACATGAATGGTAAGTGAAGAAAGAAAATAGAAGATTGAATGAACATAGTAGATAACTAATATGACAGAGGAAAATATGCTGTGTTCAGCATGCCAACAGAGGCAAGGCTGCTACTTTTGTCCCATGGTCCAATTTGTAGTGAGGCTGCAGATTATCTTACCATAAAGAACATGAACACAGGGAACACATATACACCTCATATATGAGGTCAGCTCATATGTATAGGTATGTGGCCAGCTCCTCACTTGAGGCATGGTAGGGACTCAAAATATCCTCTTTCTGCTCCCAAACTCAGAATAGGACTAGTTACAGTAAAAAGCAGTGCACTAAGAAGGCAAAGACTTCTCTATGTCCTTTTTATATCCTCTTAAATCTCTTTCTATGCACTTTTCCTATATGGCTTTGTGTCCTTCCCCCACCCTTCTATAGACATGTCACCCAGTATTGACACAGTCTATAGTGTCACCAGTTTGCCAGGAGGCTGGAGCACGCTCGTTCACCAGCACACAGTACAGAGAGCCAGCACCTCTCCACCAAGTTCAAAACACTATGCTGAAACAACTGCAGTTTTGCCCCAGTTCAACAGGCAAATACAAACATCTGCACAGACTGACTTGATTTATACATATAAAATATGTAGGATCAAATGATAAAATGTAAAAAAGGGGCTCTTTCTCTTGCTCATGTTTGAGTGACAGTGTGAGCACTCATTCAGAAAGGTAGAAATGAAACATTAAAATGCCACGTGCAGTATAAAAAAATATATTTCTGTGATTTCCTTAGAGAAGCAGACTTCTGCAGACTTTCACACACATTGAGCCAGGTCCTTTGGCCTCTAAGATTATTAGGAGTCAGTGGCATTAAAAAGTGGCATTAAAAGCTCACTCATGGCTGTTCCTCATACTAATCTACTGGAGATTAAAATTCTACTAAGATTCTACTGGAGAGAAAAATCACTTAAGGGTCTGCTTGTAGATTTGTAATGTTATTTACTAACAAAACAGTCATATTTTCTCCAACAACTGCTACTTCATTCAATGCATATGTTCTTGACTCATAACTATGAAGCCAATTTAACTTAACACCATATGGTGCAAAGTGAACTTCTGTGCTTTTTTACTGTTTTAAAACAAATTATATTGTGGGCTTTATTCTCTGATGTATGATAGTTTCAGAGCATGTTTTATCTAATGCTTGTAAACCTCCTTCTTTCTCTTATATTTACTTCAAAATATCAACTTTTTTTCTCTGTCACGAAAATCCTGTCAGCAGAATACTATTTGGAGGATGAAAGAAGGGTATGGTTACCAAAAAAGATGGTATATGTCAAACTATAGAATTTCATTTAGCAGTCTTAACTTTCCTGGTCTGTGCCTGCAGCAAAATGACAGCTGTACAAATGTACTAAGAAGTCTCTATTTTCAGCATGTGCTGAACTTATAATTCAATCCTAATGAATATGTCATTGGAATCTAGCAGCCTGTTTAGATTACTGATTCCACTATTACAGAAGGATTAAATACAGAAATGTTAATGCCTTGTTTTGCAATGAATAAATATCATGTTAAGGGCATGGAAATGGTAGTTGGTTGGGGGCCATGGAGTGAATGTATGGATTTTCTGTGTTCTCTGAGTGCTCTGAAAACCCAGATACAATAAATAACCCTTCTTCCTTTGTCATATGGTTCATACTTAGTGCTGACAAAAATATTAAAACTTTTTTTAACATTTTCAGTTAATGACTGAAATTGAAAAATCCAGAATGAAAGTTATTTTGGACTTGGAATTGGTTCCTGTAGTCTTCTTTCACACCATCTACAGTAATGACTGAATGCATTGCTCTCCTATCTGGGAATGAGGAGTGGGTCACTATTGCTTTCTTCATTTTTTGTAGTCAGTCATGCACCCTTTATGTTTCAAATTCTAAGTGCTATTGAAAACACAGTTTAATAACCCCAAGAGACAATTTCCTCAGTCCACTCGTCATCTTCACACCAAAAAGAAAAATCTTATTTACACCATTTATGATTAACTAAATAATAAAGAATAAGACAGATCTATGGAGTTAGGCACAGGAGTACAGCTCCAGAGTGTGAATTTAAACACAGATAAACATGGGGCAAAATATTGGTCAAAATTTCTTCTTTTTTGACCATCTAATGGCAGGTCAAAATCCCCAGTACAGATGATAGTGAATTGAGAATATTTATTCCATGAACACCTTTTCTTGGTCACTTCTCCTGTCATGTCCACTACATACAAATATTGGTTGTAATTAAAATGTTAGAATACAGTCTGTATCATTTTTTTAATATGAATTTGAAAGACTGAAGTATAAAAGAAAAACAACACCTAATGGAAAAAAAAAGAAAGAAATTGACTTATTGACTCTGTATAGGATTAAATTACATGTTGAAACATCCCAAAATTATAGCACTAAAGTCACTCATAAATAAAACACAAAGGTGTCATCTGTCAGCACAACAGAAGATATTTAAGGTGCTTTATTTTTACTCCACTGCCCAAGCATCAAACTCATCATTTGTTCTGTCGTTTCTAATAGGGATTATAGAGGATCTTATACCTTTAAAAAGCATTGTCACTAAATAGGCTTTTTAGGCAAAATTTTGAAAAGGTCTCCAAACAAAGTCTCCAAACAAAGGTCTTCTAACTTAAATTTCTGTAAAGCCCTATATGAAAGATTAGTTTTAAGGGCATTTGTGCTGGAGGAGCAAAATATAAGTACAACACAGGCATCTGTCATTCAGACAGGGGTTACTTTCAGCTTGCCTCTGATCTAACCTCACATTGTTTTTAATGTTCAGCTGTCACATCATAAAGGACTTCTATATAAGAGAGGGATTAGACAGAAAGGGCAAGTAGGACACAGGTAATTGACCAGATGTGAGAAGCTTGTCTGCTGAATTTAAAGTGCCTAGCATAGGCCATCATTGCATTTCAGTGGAAGTCTGAAAGAGGAAAGCAATAGACAGGGGTTTGAACAAAAACATCAGCTTTCCAATGAAAGACAGAGGGCTACATTTTACTGCTGCTCATTAGAGGGATTCTAAGACAATAGGCTGCAGCATTGTGCCTTTCTGTGTTTAAGAATCAAAAAAATACAGGTACTCAAAGTAAGTTAAATCTAATTGTACTAATCTTTGTAGTAATAGTAGGGATATGACTAAAACTAACAGAAATTAAAGAATAATTTGGCCCATTAGCGAACAAATGAATAGCTTTCCAACATATGGAAAACATATGAGTTCATTTTAAACTATTAGTTACTGACAGTTTTTGCTTTGAGATTTTTTACTGGTTGGTCATTTTTGAGTTTTGAATGCAATATTTGACCACATCAATTCTTGTTCAATATCTGCCTCTCACATACAGCTCCAGCTGAATCTGATGAAAGCTCTTTGTGCAGAATATTGGTATGTCAAGCATAAAAGCTTCCCTTGATGGCCAGTAAGCCTTATTCCATGATGGTTTTAGGTCTATCATATCTCTACACTGACTCCTAACTCAGGCAGAAAAAAGGTCTTGAAATTACAGACTGCTTTTGAAGGTTCCAAAGTCTCGTATTTTCAGATACAAGGTTCTACTTGACCTGTAAGACCATAGCTCTGAAGTAAGTCTTTCATTATCTTGGAGAGTGATAGATGCTTCTGTAACAAGGGACAGATCTGCAGAGATGCTATTCTTTCATTTCTGAAGCATTCTCTGGGTGGTTGAATGAGTGGAGAGGCCTTGATTGAGGAGCAATTTTTAAAATGTTAGTCAAACAGTCTCTGAGCCTTTATGAAATGCCATATCTCAGCTACTGAGGTCAAGACTAAGTTCTATTTGCTGTGCTGTGTGAGTAGAAAGGGAATAAACAAGTGTGAGGGAGGTCTCCACTTCTACAGACAACTGCACTCATAGTCCTGTACAGCTGAACTTGTTCTAGCATGGGAATGTCTGTGTTGTCACCAAGACCTATGTCAATGATCTAGCTATAAAAAACATGTCCCTGCATATAGAGCTCTTTAAAGCTACACTGAAACACAAGACATTAGAAAGTCAAACAGGAAATTGCAACTGTTATGATAAGAAATTGAGTGTTCTGTCTCTCTGTTACAGCAAGAATAACTAGAGAAGATTATTCCAGTTTCTTCTGCCACAGTACCATACCTGGACAGTTGAAGGAAATCACAGAAGGAAATCAGGGCCAGATTCGCATCCTAATCATAGACTGATAATGAAAGATCATTTGAAATGTTCTAGGGTACCCCAGCAAGTTTTCAGTTGTTACACCAGCAGTACATCTACCTCCCTTCTTTCTTGTGTACTGTCACCCCCATTCAGATATCAAGGATGCCCCACAGTATCTCAAATGAAACTTAATGCCAATGTTCTGACAACTCAGCTAAGCCCCTGGGACTAAAATTTGGCAGCTATTATGTGTTTCAAAGGATCACATATTTTCTCAAAGAGAAACAAGAAGCAGCCAACATAAATACTTAAAAACCAAGAGGAACATCTGGTACTAAGAATAGTGTGTCCTAAAGCATTCAATGCTAACTCAGCTCTCATAATTAATTGAAACAGATTTTTAATGGTACAACCCACTTCTGCAAATCCCGTGTTATATATTCAAAACACGTCCTGCAGGAAACTTCACTTCTGTAAGCTGAAAAGCCATACTAACAGCAAATAAAATTGATCCAGTCATGAACAGAAATCATGTGCTCATGTGATTTTTTTTTCCACTATGAAAGCTCATACTACTCAGAACAGCAGAAATGTTAGTCAGATTAATTTCAATGTCCAGTAAAGCCTACTTTTCACCACAGACTAAAAATGGATTTACGTGCAAGTTGCATCACTGTCAAACCATCCATGAGATTCCATGTTGAAAAAAAAACTAGATACTACAGTCTGGCATTTCCATTTTCCAAAGTACCTTAACTGCTAGTCCATAAGACGAAAAGTCTTCCATGCAGTTACTTCTCTCTGAAAAACCTTAAAAGAGCCTTGTAAAATAACAGCAGCATAGCCACTGAGAACTTTAACAAATCCAGAAGATAGCTACTTTCTTAGGCTTTCAGGCTCTAAATACACATAGATAAGCATTCCAGATTCTGAATTCAAACAGAAGGACTGAGACACAGGGCCAAAATTTCCACTTTCACATGATGTCAAATGATGTCTGAATGCAAACTTCAGGAAGTTCCTAACTCTGCCTTTAGGAGAGAACTTAATTATGACATTTAGGCAGTACTATCATTCAAAGAATATATGCATTTAAGCTGAAGAACCTGGAGAAGAAAGGTCTTTCTCAGCAATTTTAACTACCAGTGTCTGGAATCATTTTATCTCTGAACTGAAATGACTCTGAGTCTAGAATTTACAGAAGGAATTCCAAATAATTCTTCAGAGTAATGTGGCAGTGAAAGCAGATGCTCTCCTCTTGTTAAGTGGAAAAAAAAGATAAAATATCAAACTGTAGTTCACTGTTACAGACCTGAAATTGTATGCCATTTCTAAGACCAATTTGGTCAATTTGTTGTAACACTGCCTGTCTTTGGTGCTACAATATCTATAAAATAGAGCAAATTATCAGTGAGTTTTAACATCAGTTGTTACTAACAGTTTGACATTATGCCAGTGTAACTATTGACTGATGTAATAACTTACAAATATGTATAAAGTGAAGCATGGTTGGACCCTGATTTAAGGTATGTATGCTACATATATGAACCAGTGATTTTAAGGACAGAAAGAAGGCTGAGTTACTGAATGCCACCTTCGTCTTGGTCTTTACTTCTAAAGCCAGCTACCAGGAGTCCCAGGCCTCCAAGACCACAGAGGAATTCTGGAGGGAGGAAGTTTTTTCCTCACTTGAAGAGGTTTGGGTTAGAGACCAGTTGAGCAAACTGGACATCCACAAGTCTATGAGTCCTGATGGGATACACCCACAAGTGATGAGGGAAACGGCAGAAGTTATTGCCAGGCCACTCTCCATAATTCTTGAAACGTCCTGGAGAATAGAAGTGCCTGAGGACTGGAGAAAGGCCAATGTCATCTCAATCTTCAAACAGGGCAGAAAGGAGGACCCAGATAACTATAGGCCAGTCAGCCTCACCTCCATCCCTGGAAAGGTAATGGAACAGCTTGTCCTTGTCACCATCCCTAAGCATGTGGAGGAAAGGAGGCTTATCACAAGTAGTCAACATGGATTCCGTAAGGGGAAATAATGCTTGACTAATCTGGTAGCCTTTTATGATGATATAAGTAGTTGGATGGATGAGGGGAGGTCAGTGGATGTGATATTCCTTGACTTCAGCAAGGCTTTTGATACTGTATCCCATGGGATCCTCACAGCCAAGTTTAAGAAGTGTGGATTGAGTGATTGTGCAGTGAGGTGGATTGGGAATTGTATGGAAGACAGAGCCCAGAGATTTGTGATCAGTGGAGCTGAGTCTAGCTGGAGGCCTGTGACTAGTGGCATCCCCCAAGGGTCAGTGCTGGGTCCAGGATTTTTCAATATATTCATCAATGACCTGGATAAAGGAATAGAGTGCACCCTCAACAAGCTTGCTGATGATACAAAACTGGGAGGAGTGGCAGACACAGCAGCAGGCTGTGCTGCCATCCAGAGACACCTGGACAGACTGCAGAGCTGGGAAGGAGAAATTTAATGAAATGTAACAAGAGCAAGTGAGAATCCTTCATCTGGGGAAGAACAACCCCAGGTATCAGTACAGGCTGGGGACTGATCTGTTGGAGAGTAGCTCTGGGGAAAGGGACCGGGGGGTCCTGGTGGACAAGAAAATGACCATGACCCAACAATGTGTCCTTGTGGCCAAAAAGGCCAATGGCATCCTGGGATGCATTAGGAAGGGTGTGGCCAGCAGGTCAATGGAGGTTCTTCTCCCCCTCTACTCTGCATTGGTGAGGCCCCACCTGGAATACTGTGTCCAGTTTTGGGCACTGCAGTTCAAGAAGGACAGAGAGCTACTGGAGAGATTCCAGCGCAGGACCACCAAGATAATTAAGGGAATGGAGCATCTCCCTTATGAGGAGAAGCTGAGAGAGCTGGGGCTCTTTAGTCTGGAGAAGAGGAGACTGAGGAGGGGGGCCTCATCAATGTCTTGATTAAATGTTAAATTAAATTAAATGTTGATTACATGTTAAAGGTGCATGTAGGGAGGATGGAGCCAGACTCTTCTCAGTGTCATCCAATAACAGGACAAGAGGCAATGAAAGTAAGCTGGAACACAAGGGGTTTAAGGTAAACACAAAGAAAACCTTTTTCACAGTGAGGGTGACAGAGCTGTAGAATGGGCTGCACAGGGAGGTTGTGGAGCCTCCTTCTCTGGAGACATTCAAGACCTGCCTGGATCTGTTCCTGGGTGACTTAGTCTAGGTGATCCTGCTCAGGCAGGGGGGTTGGACTAGATGATCTTCTAGGTCCCTTCCAACCCCTAACATTCTGTGATTCTGTAAGCTTTGTTTGAAGAAACAAAATGGCTGTTCCTTTGCTAGGAATATTGATGTTAATTTGTTCAGTATGATCTTATACAAAAGCACTCAAAAACTGAAATGCAAAGAAAAGTATCATCACCCGAGTTAAACCTACACTGCATTTAACAATAATTTTCAGAGATGGGTTTTAACAGTAACGAAATTGGAAACAAGGGATTGGTACAATATAAACCTTCAAATGTTAAAAGGACATAAACCCCCAAAATAGCTTTCACATAAAAACTCACCATAAGATAACATACAGCTTTGGGGCAAAAATGAAAGTCATATCTCCAGCAACTTCCATAAATAATTCACTGCTAGCTTGTAAACAATAGAGAAACACAGTATGAATGCCAAAGAAGGTCTTTATGTGTCATAAAGCCACTCAAAAGTGCACTTGCTGCAGCAAGTCTGACTGTGAGCTTTGATGCGCTGGAAAAGAAACTGCTATGCTGAGGTCATCAGTTAGCAGAAAACAATTTTCCTCATACAGAGAAGCAGACTTACTGCTGGGCTTCTGACACAGACAGATTGGATTAAAAAAACAACAACTGCATAATGTGGGTTTGCAGGGGGGAAAAAAATCTTCTACACACCTCCTAAGTGACCAAAGCTGAAGGAAAATATATCATCTTCCTTAAATGGCTATCAAAAGTTGACATTATAATGTGGCAGGGTTCACACAGCAGTGCAGTCACATTACAAATATGAAGCTGGTCTGATTCGAATCCTCTTTCCTAACCAAACTGCTTCTATGGAGAACCAAAGCTGCTCTATTTGTTAAGTGCCAGGCTAAATAATTCAAGTGACACAGGTCTGGAATTCATTTCTTATATATGGGTATGTTTTAAAAGGTAGCTCCTTCTGCCATTTAAAAAATCTCAACACAAGGAAATCCAAGGCTGTATCAATAATGTCCCTTTCATTTCTAGACTGATACAGAAAGTTAGTGAAAAAAGCTTATAACCTGACAAAAAGCTATATAAATATTGAATGTGTGAGCACAGCTGACATCATAACAATTACATTAAAAATAACAGAGGAGAAAGGATGGACACTAGATGGAGAGAGAAATGTAGGGTTTGAAATTCCAGTGAAGACGACAATGTGAGGATGTATAGTGCTGGGCATGTGATTCAAGGAGAACAATCAACGTGACAGGAAAGGAATAGGTAGATTATTTCTATGTTACAACTCTTGACTTCTTTCAGAAGTTCTCTACAGTGCTTTGAATTTCTTCTGTAATTGCTCTGACCTACTCTCAAAAATTTGTGATTCATACTTTCTTGATATCAAGTCTTTCCAGAGTGGTTTGTTTGTTGGTTTGTTTGTTTGTTTTATTTATTTTTTTCATATGCAACTTTTAAATGTATTCAGAAGGTCACTTCAGATTTTCATTTGTCCACAGCTGAGAAACATGTTCTCGACAAAGGAATTCATTTTTCAAAGGGAAGGAAGAAAGCATTGTCCTCATTTCAAGCAGTGAAGGCAAAAGTGTGAAAGGTCTTCAAGGACAGGCACCCACTTTCTGCATGCATGCCTAAGTAGAAAGGGATTTATGTGTTATCAGATGATAAATAGTAAAAGTTAGAGAGCAAAACATAGCTGTAGCAGGTAAGAAGGAAGGTACACCTTTCTCAGCATCCCCTCAAGGATGGCTGCAACTGGCAGATGGTTATGGGAATGTAAAAAAACCAGGCAAGTACTGTGTGGTATCTCTGCCTCACTACAACAATGTACACTTGACAGAATTCATTAAATGCATCATGGTGTTTAATAGCTTGCGCTCTCACTAGGCTTTGAACCTATCTCTGCATTTGATCACAACTTCCCCCCCCATGAGGAGTGCTGCAATTTAACTACATAAAGTGTAAAAACATTTTTGTTTTCTGTCTCCAGTTGCTATTTTTACTTCATGTCTTTCATAAATGAAGATAAATAAAATTTCTTCATACATCTTCTCCATTACATTTATTATTTTATATGTTTATGTATATATATATAGATCTCCTATCATCCTGAGTTATCTCTTTTTCCAAACTGTTTTTTTCCTGGAAAAAAGTTATTCCACCTTTGTGATTATATTGCATTGACCTTTTTTATTTCACTTTCTGCTTTTCAAGAAACAGAAACAAGAACTATACACACTGATCAAGATTTGGTAGACTGTAGGTTTATGAAGGGGCATAACTATATTTTATATTTTATTTCATTTCCTAACCATTCTTATGATAGTTTTTACTCCTCTGACTACTGTTGATCATTCAACTGATGTTTTAATAGCACCAGATGCAATAATTTCAAGATATCTCTCCTGAGAGGCAATAGCTAATTTAGGATCCATCATTCTTTATGTACAATTAAGGATGTGTTTCTCCATATGCATCTCTTTGCATATATTGACCTTGAATTTCTTCTGCTGTTTTACTGTCCAGCCATTCAGTACCACTAAAACCTCCTGCAACTCTTCACAGTCAATTTGGTAGTTGAATGTCTTGAAAAATGTCACATCAGCAGCAAATTTTGTCACTCTGTATCTACATTTTTTTAGGTCATTTATGAATATATTGAATAGCTACACTTCCTGAACAGCAGTACCCATTGTAGGGCCTCTCCTTATCCGCACCTTTTCTTTCTTTTCATGTAATCCCATAATCACATTTTCCCAACTTTGTATTTCCTAGTTCCTCTTATTAAACCACAAGAGCAATTTATAATTTATCTCAATAAAACTTTGTTTTCTCACATCTTTTTGATGAGGGATCATGTCAAAAGCTGTTTGGAAATCCAAGTAAACCAACGGTAAGCTGGAGATATTACAAGGCTGTGCACATCTGTACTAGGTGCAAGGGAGACTCTTCCATTCAGAGAAGTCCTGGGACAACATGATGTATTGCATATGATCACATAGCATCTCTTAATACCTGATAGTTGTTGAGTCTGTAAATATTATCTATCATGGCTATTACAGTGGACAATTCTTTTTAAATTATATTTTTACTAGTATGCAAAAACATATTCCTAATATTTTGTTGCATAGGTCACTAAAGAGATAACTGTTATTGGGTTGATTACAGTTAAAACAATAAAATTATTGATGAGACAAACAAATGGTGATAGTTATTTTTGTACAGTATATAAAAATATCAGTTGCTACAGAATTTGCTGGAGTGCTGGCAAACTAATTCTTACCTTCTGTGATCCTTGAGCATCAGCACAATTTATTTATATTCTTGATGTTATTCTTCTTTCCAAATGAGCTTTTATTGGCAGCAGTCATTCACAAACTTTACTCACTTCATTAATGTTGAAATTTTATTTTCATATGGCTTTCTAGGTGACTAGGATTTTTTATATGATGCCCGTGGAGTGCTATATTCTGCCTAGTCATGGTTACATGCTTCTTCAAAAATTTCTTGTGGCTCCAGTTGAATGATTAGTTCATTTTTTATAATAAATTATGATGCTTGGACAGAACTCACTGAAACTCATTTGTTTATTCCAATAGATGCAGCTTGAAAAAAGGATTTTTTTAGGCAAAAAGAAATCTGAGGGAAGGGGTTGGAGTGGTTTTGGAAAATGAGACCCTAGGCCACAGACTGAGAAAATTAAAAATGTACAATTACTGGTCTGAAGTCAATATTACTTTGTTTGACACAAAGAAGAATTTCAGATTACAAAGATACATTTTTATAGACTCTCTGTGACAACCTGGGAGTTTGCTGTTTATGTCATGCATAGTATTAGAACATTTTAAAGGAAAACCATATGAAATTCACTTATCAATTATTCTGTCCCTGCAGCCTCGTGTGAATCACCTTGCTTCTTTAAAAATTACAGACAAACCTATAACAATGAATTAATTGATGGAGGACTGAGATGTCCATACTTTCAGCCCTTTTATCCACAAGGTTGGAGACAGCCTTTTTTGTCATTCATTGGTATAAATAGGGTTGGGTGACTGACTTTTGTATGCACACAGTATATCCTGAATGTATTTTTCATATTTATCTTTCTGCAAAGGAATACTGTGATTTGAGAAATCCACGATCAAGTAATTTTCTCCCATTATACCTCTGATCAACAATGTCAATAATACAGATATTTGGTTATTTTACCTTATGATGGGATTCTTAGAAAAGGCACAGGTTGAAGCTCACATATACAGCGTTTCCTAAGGTGTAATTTCTTTGTTATAATGCTCCCATATCTTTCTTGGACTATGACTACAAACTGTGACATGGATTGACTCTGTTTGGGATATATGAGCATTTCAATTTCATTTCTATGAAGTGGATCCACATAAAAGAAAAACCTAGAGATAAAAGATAAATTAGCAAATAACTGCATGAGCTTTGTATTTCAGTCAGTATTTTGGAGCTCAGTTGCAATGTTGGATTGAGGGAATGACAGATGGTGGGCTTGTTTTACAAAGACTCTTAGTACTTTGAGGAGGAGAAGATTATTTTGTCTCTTAACAAAAGCAAAATTAAAACATCTTTGAAGATCGTTGGCCTTATAGAGGAGGTATGCACTTTGGAGTGTCATATTTCTGCATAGTCTTGATAATCAGTAATGAAGAGAGAGCGCAGAAGATTACAAAACAACATAATCAAGTGATAATAATGAATATTTCAACAGGCAGACATTTCAAAGTTTTAATTAACATTAGTAGTACTATTGATATTGTAATGTCTTTGGGTAACATACAGCCAAGTAATCACAGACCTCCCAAATGGACTACATTACATATACAATAAATTATGGAAGATGTTGCTGCTCATGATACCCTCGGATCTCTGAGATTTAAAGCAAGTGCTCAAGTATTTCACTATAGAAGACAGCTCTACTAACACAGCCAGCAGTTTAACTATTATACTTAACCCAGATTCTGTATTACTGTGATGCAGCTCAAATCTGCTAGCAACAATCTTACTCATCTTCTTTAATAACGCAAATGCTTCTTCTTTTGCCTAAAGCAAAAGCTGATATTTTTACACACAGACTGTGAGAGCCTGTAGGACAAAAAAACCCCAAACACCTACAGAGATGTTCTTTTTACCAGATGCCCTCCACACTGCAGGGGAAGAAAAGTTTAATCGAAGTACAGTGCTCGTTCTTAATTTTCTTTCTCTTTGACACTGCCTCCACCCAGTGCTCCCACTCTCATATTCTTTCAGGATTTTCATTTTTTCTGAAGTTAATTTTGTCACTAGGGAGCAGGTCTGAAGGCTCCTTATCATAAGACAAGGGACCATAATAGTAACCCCAATTCACAACATACTGGCTTCACTTAGACCATGGAGGTGTTGTTTAGAAACTGCTCTGAGTGCACTTTGACCTATTGCTACCTATGGGCCTGAACGCACATTTTAAAAGATCTCCAAGCCCCTTAGTGAAATCAAATCATTATTTTGAGAACTGAATCTCATACTGAGCTATTCTGAATAAACCTCTCTGTCAGTTCAATCCACCTAAGTCCCAAAGCTTACTGTCACGAAAAGTAAGAGTCTAAGAGCATTCTTGGTTATGGATTTGGGGCCTCATGCACAGCAAGATCAAATCTATTTAAAATAAATGAGGGTGAGAGGGAGTAGGGAGGGGGAAGACTGTAGCTTTTATGTGACCTTTCCAAACTCTTTCCCAACAAGATAAATGCTGCACTCTTTGCTTGACAGGTGCCTTTCTCCAAATGGACCCCTAAGCACTTTCCAGATTGCTAGCTGAATCTAAAGCTACTAGGCCATTCCTGAGCCCATTAGTATGGATAGGAGTTCTGTTACAGGAAGAAAGGGGAGAATTAAATCTAAGGCCTTTCCCCTTCTTCCACACTCAAAATGTTGTTTCTGATTTAGGCTGTTTAACAGACCTGCTAGTGCTGGAAGGTTGTAATTTCCTCATCACTGTAAGGTAAGGCATGGATATAAATGTCGCTTTGCAAAACAGAACAATATCCTATAAGCCTCTCCAGGCTAATTTTCTGATAAAGGATTGTGTTTGGCTACCACTGATGTCAGCAGCTGTTCTTCAGGACAAGACAACTGTCTAGGAGGAAACATAACCTGGAGGAAACTATAAACTAGTGGCTTGGAATGTTTGTCAAATTCGTTAATGTATGCAAACCACACCTATTAAATTGAAAATTCGTTCACCACAGCTTGGTAACTTTTAAGCTCTTCACATATTTTAATTCACAGACTGCTGCAGACTGTATGGCAACCTCCAGGGGTTTCTTCATCCCTTTTGAGGGAACTGAAAAGCCTACCCTCATTCATGTCAGGCCTCTGAAATGATAGTATGAGGGGATGTGAGGACTGACTGCTCAAAAAAAAGGAGGAAAATACTTGGTTGCAGCATTCCTTTTTCCAAACACTGTGTGAGAGGCTCCTCACAGCCTGTCCCACTACAGTGACATCCAGATCAATAATCTTCATCCTGCAGGAAGGTGTTAAAGATCCATATGTTGTGGGAGAGGTCTCTCCTTCAACAAAACAGGAAGCAGTATTCAATTTTCATTAGTTCTTTAGGCAGAAGAAAATGCTTAGACTAGGCCTGAGTTTTAGCACAAAGTCCAGTCATATTTTCTGAGGGGAGGCACGACAGATAAATAAACTTGTTTTGAAAGAAGATGATGGTGATTTTTTTTTTAACAGCCTATAAGTGTGTCAGTTGCTATTGGTATCCTTATAAAACTCAAACACTTGAGTTAATGCTAGGAAAATACACAGACTACCCTTACTCCCCATTGCATTGCTGTTTTAATATTAAGCAAGAATTAAAGGTGGCATTCAACATTGCATTAATCTGCATAAACTGGTGAAAACTACTTTTCATTCTTCTTTGTAGACTGTTTTTTAAAATATGTCTTCCCCTTACGGAGCCATTTAGAATTATTACTGGAAGAGAATCTGCTTATTTCAGCAGAGCCATTAGTTCTTTTCTCATCAGTTCTTTCCACTGAAACATATCAATACCTGACACAGGTATTAACAGTGTGCGTGATCCCCAGGTCCTTAATGGACCAATCTGCACTCCGATAGAACATCTGCAGATAGCTCCAAAAGAAACATGAGTTTTTGTGAATGATTTCCAAGATACTCACTCCAATTGTATCCTGTTGTATTTACATACTTATTTGGAGATCTTCCTACATAAACCACTTGCATACATCACATTTTATATTGCAGGGTGTTTTTGTGTTTGTATTTAAAAAGCTCAGGTGTTGAAACTACCTTTGTAGTAAATATTTAAACAGAATTGCAAGAGTTTAGTCTGCTTGTTCAATGAGCAGTCTGAACTCTTACATGTTGCCAATAATAGGAGAAAAATACAAAGAGACAATATATCAAAAAGAGATGAGACCCAAAATATTGTTCCATCTCTTTGAAAGCTTGAGAAATATATAAAACTGGAACAGGTTAAGATATATATCATACCAGCATTTCTTAATGTCCACAGTCATTTGGAATATGATACTGAAGCTGCACTTTGTATCAGTTCTGGGTGTTCAGCTCAAGTCAGGCACCACTGCCTTTCAAAAATGCAAGATATTTCTGAGCAACACTTGGAGGCAAATTCTTTAGGGTTCTGAACCCTGAATTATATGCCTACTGTTTTTCCCTTCAAACCCTGAGAATATGTGAGCCAGCATTATCTGCAAGAATATGTCTCACTCATGCTGTTGAGACTCGGAGTTCTTGTGAATTATGGGTTGCTTAAGGAAATGGTAGAGCATTACTGCAACTGAACTTACCCTATCTGTAGCAGAAAAGATCATGTTCATGTTTCTAACTGCATGTTACTCAGACAGAGCTGCATGCTCTTTTCACTTTTCAAAAAAGATGCCTAAGCTCAAGAACTGCTACAATTGTCAGTAACTCTGCACTTTTGAAAATTAGATGAGTTTTTTTGGTTTATGCTTCTCAGTCTCCTTTTATTTTCAGACTTTTGTCCTACAATTGACTCAATAAAAGTACAGAAACCTCTGTATTAGCAGCTATTTCCAATTCAGAGCCTATAGTTCTTATACACACTAATACTCACTTTCTTGCAGCTCATCAAACCATCTCCTTACTGTCCCAGTTTCAAAAGATGAAGATAAGATTCCCATTACAAAGTTATGAAGACCATACAGGAAAATGGAATTTCAGCTTATTGATCAAAATGACAACTGTAATAGTGTTTATTAATTTTTCCATAATTAATACTACTATACTATATATTAGTGAACAGATGCATATGAGGCACAACTGCCCTTCATCACATTGAATAAATGTAAATGGAAAATGGGCTGCCTATGAATGGCAGAAACACCCAGGCAATATCTGTCTTACTTCACCCTCTTGCAGACACTGGACTAGCAGGTCCATGAAGTTGAAGCTCATAGTAATGTAAAGACCAAATTTTATACAGGAAATTGTTACTGAACAAATTTTGAGATAACTAAGTGCAAAGACAAGAGAGCAGTCAGGGACAATAAGAAGTTTAAGCAGACAAACTATACAACATAATTCTCATGTGAGCTCAGTTATTCAATAAAGACAAATACTTTTACAGGTTTCAGTGTAGAGGAAACATTCTTGGACTATTTATAGGGAATAACTCAGAATAAACATTTTTAATATCTCCTTTATCTTTTTTTTAAAGGATAACGCAGATGTAGAAATATAGATGTAGAAATATACTTTCAATCACATTAAATTTTAAAGCTCCTGGGAGCCAATTTAGTGGAGATTTGGGGTACTCTAAGCTTAGTTATTTACAAGGCATAATTTAAGTGGGATTGTCTGTGCTGTACAACTGTTTCAGCTTCAGACAGAAAGGTTAATAGAAAGATTTCAGATGAAAGCATGAAAAAGTAAAAGCAAAAATAAGCTGAGCTGCTACAGAGTGCTTACCATGAACAATTTTTCTTAGCCTATGATACTTAATGATATTTGCTTTACAATATTCCTGCTCAAGTGAGAGCTGGCCACATTCATTTAACAGAAGATATCTCAATGCTGAGTGCAGTATTACTAGAATGAGCCAAGGTAATCTGGGGAATTCACTTAAATAAATTATACCATTATTAAAGGTCAAGTTCTTCATTTTTTAAAATCTGAAGAACTGCATTCCTAGAAGATGTAAAGTATTTCCCCTACTGAAATGGGAAATCATCACTTTCCCCTGTGGTTTTCTTACAAGGACAAATACCTGACATCTATTGTTAAAAACAAACTAGATAGTAGTGCATTGGAGAATAAGCATGATCTGTGTCATTCGACATCTTCTCTTTTTCTTATCTCAGGATAAAGAATTACTTTTGCAACGTGCAGACTCAAGACATGTTTTGTGCACATGCATTTCAGCTGTCAGGCTGCACCAGTAAAACCAACAGCCAAAGAGAGTAGACACTCAATCCACATAAACTTCCTTGTTAGGAGGTGCACATACAGTCTTGAGATGTCTCAGGGTAGAGAGAGTAACTGACTGTCAGCATCTCCTGCTCTGAGTATCCTAGCATTGGGTAGAGGAAAATGTCACCAGTGTTTCTAGAATGGTGCCTAAGTTATGATGCTTCAAATAGGATTGAAGCATTCTGTGTTTCTAAGGTAATAGAAAGTCTGCCAGACAAGGTATTTCTTAGCTATAGATTGACAGTCCAGTTGACAGTACATAGCAGCATACCATTCACTAATGCCACTCTAAAAACAATCTTGGAAAGGAGCTGCAGTTTTATGGGGCAGACACAGCATACAGTGCTACTGAAACATCTTTTTTCCACTGCTGCTGGGTCTTTGAGGTGTCAGAAATGCTGAATGTCCCCCATTTTTATGATGACATAACCCTCACAAAGTAACAAAGTTTGTATGAATTTGTCCATGTCTTGTCCAGGTGTTATGGCTAACATTACCCAAAAGGCCATTCTAGCAAAACAATAAGCAGAAATAATCCTTGCAGTCTACCATCATCAGTGTTGGTGCTACAATGCTCATAAAAGTGCTTTTATATATCAGCTATTTCCATATTTTAAAAAGTCCACAGGATTTTCTGACTGTTTTGAATACCTAATTCTATGGCTCCATTATATTCTTCATTACTTTTACTGAATTCTGGCAACATTCCTTGTTCATCACTGGAAGAAAGCAATTCCCTCCACTTCTCTTTGTCCTTAGAAAAGAAAAAGGTATTATGAAGAGATTGCATGGCTCTGAAGTCTTCTGTGAATGACAGAGAGAATGAAGTGTTTGACAGCACCCAGCATGTGAATCCACAAGAGTCCTGAATTCTCAATTTAAGTGGAATTCATAGTGATATTAATGCCAGGTGACTTTTCCACTGAACAGAAGGGATTTGTCAATCTGTTTTCAGAAGGGGAAAAATCCTCAATTAATTATGTGTCTAAAAGCTTAGGTTAGGCCAGATTTCAGAATTTAAGCTAAATAAAATTAGTTTTGAGTTACAGGAGGTTCCCAACTTCAAGTGCTTCAGCATCTCTGCATTGCTTGTGCTTGCCCTATTAGTTTCATACGTGCATGAACCTATTTCACATGCTAATCCTTTGCAGTCCTTACTGCATTTAATATCTATAAAGTGGAAGACACACTAACTCCTAACATCCTTGTGAGGCCAGACATTATGACATTTTTGTTATACGAAATGTTTATTTGCTTTTCCCACCTTATATTTCTTTTAATGAAGGACATTGGCAAAAGCAGGCACCCTGGGATCATGCTTTCAAAATTGCCCAGTATTTACAAGCGCTTTCTGTCAAGATCACTGATTCAGAGCTTAGCTGAAACTGTTAGGAGACCACCTGAGGTCATTCATCCTGGAGCAGATATTTCACTGTTACTATACCTTCTTTATCCAGGTAGGACATATTTTTTCCTTTAAGCAAAAACAAACTACTATGATAAACAGTTTTCCATGTCCAGCTGATTTTGCTACAAACTTCTCCCACAAAAATCACAGAGCATTTCAGAAAGATTAATTTCACAAAGAGAAAGGGTACAAATTTGACCCATTCAAGCAAAAACTAGCTAAGAGTTTAATTCCTTTACTTTCAAATGAACTGGATTTGTGAAAACTACTTAATAACACACACACACATACACACACACACAAAAAAAATTAAAAAAAAAAAGCACCCAGAAACTATCTACCAAGCATCTTTCTTTTTTATTCTAATCTAGTATGGACAATTAAAAGTAAATTGGACCATCACATTCACCATCTTGAGACATTACCAATCCCAAGCAATTAATAGTCAAGAAGTGGCAAGTTGAATACACAGCAGAAATAGGAAAAACGGAGCCTTGACTTCCTTCATGTTTTACCAGTTTGGATTCTTTGTGATCCATCCTGATAACAGACATTGATTTACTCTTGATTTATTGCAGAGCAAGTGGAAGCTGAATTAACCTCAAACCATAGAAGTTACCAGTGTTGGACTCTGCACCATTCACACCAAAAAAAGATGTAGGCCTTGGATTGAAGGAAGATGTTGCCAGGTGAAATATATGGGTGTGTCTATGTGTGTGTGTGTGTGTGTGTGTGTGTGTGTGTGTGTGTGAGGAGTGGGAAGAAACTGTTAGTTTAATCAATATTGCATTAATGTCACGAATTAATTGTTAAGGCATTGCAATATGCCACCCCTAATTTCTGCTTTATGATAGATAACACTTTTGAGAGGGAGGGAAGGAAAGGTGACAAGCTCTTCTGAGAGTGCTGAACCTTCCAACTTTAAATTTTGAGACATCTGGCTTGCTTCTGAACCAGATCACCTTTACAATGCCTCAATTTAACGCCTCATATAATACCTGCAACTTTTTAGATAATTTTCTCTTCCTTCTGTGACCAAGGGTAATGATCTAACAAGCCAAGTCTTTCTAGAGGAAAGCGCCAACTGTACCTCAAAGTCTGCAAATCTGTCAGCCACAAACAGTTGCATTTGCTAGCAGAAACACTCGCCTTTAATGTCCATCTACTGCTGTTCTATCCATGGTCTCTATGAACAGTGGCTTGATAAGATGAAACTCATGAAGCGATTAATTTTCAGGGGCATCTGCTATCAGCTCCTTATGTTCCCTGCTGTTTCCATCATTTCAGAGAGAATGGACTGACCCTGCTCTGTCAATGGATCTCTCCAAAGAGTACTGTGGGCTAAAGGATCTATGGCTCTGCAGTGATGCTAATGCATATGCTGATCATCTAAACCACTGGTACTGAAAGATCTGATTCAGAAAATGAATACTTCATAGCATGAAAGTACCCAGGGACCTTTTTAAATCTGAGGCTTCTTTACAGCTATTACATGGCTGGTCTTACTCTCACTAAACACACACACAAAGAATGGCAATGGGACTACTTTGCTAGAAGCAAGGCTAACAGTATCCATGGGGATTTTTTTAAAGCTGCATTGAAGGGAATAGTGTATGAATTCACATCTAAGATTTTTCCTGGTTTTTTATGTAACTCTTATCCAGTCAAACTTGAACTGAAAATAATATGGCAAGCATACTCAGTGCAAGTCTGTCCCAGCTGAAGAGATATTTTCTCCTTCAGAAAATATTGAGGAAGTTTCAATGTTTGCCCTGCAAAATAAATCCAATCAATGTGTTTGTTTCTTTGAAAAGAACAATGACCTGCAGAACTGGGTCTTAGCAGAGATATTCTTCTAACGGAAAGACTTTATTGTTACATAAGTAGTTAATATGGATCAGTGAAAGAGCAGTTGAAGAACTGGCTATAATAAAGCATCTGTGGTTAATAACAGGAAGAGGCATTTGCAACTCACTGGAGAACACAGATATTTTCCATATTTTAATCTGATTTTTTTTTTAACAGTAAATCTGATTAACTGGAAAAAAATAGTAAAAAAAATCAAAGGATGGAGTAAACCTTAGGGAATTCCCTGTATCTACAGAATCATCTCATATTTTATAGGAGTATTTCAGTTCTGTGCCTTTTTTCCTGTTTATACTGAATTTAAATGGTTCCTCTGAGTTGGGTACCTCATTGCATTCGCTACCTTATATGATAAATTAGAGTCTACCTAGCTGGGAATTTACAGTCCAGATGTCTCATTCAGCTTCAAGAGAAAGGCATGAATTTTAAACTAAAAGAGGGTAAATTCAGACTAGATGTAAAGGAAGAAACATTTTTATTATAAGAGTGATAAAACATAGAAACAGGTTGCCCAGAGAGGTGGTGATGCCCAGTCCCTGAAAACATTAAAAGTCAGGTTGGATGGGGCTTTGAGCAACCTGATCTAGTTGAATATGTCCCTGCTCACTGCAGGGGGAGTTGGACTAAAAGATTTTAAAGGTCCCTTCCAACCCAAACTTTTCTATAATTCTAAGCGTTTCACCCAGGTTCCATGCCAGTGTCCTCAAAAACTGAAGGGCTGAGATACAGACATACAGAACCCAGTTCTCTTGATCCACATCTAGTGCCCTATCAAGTAAACCACCCACAAGATGGTTTATCTCTCATATTATGACAAATACATACTCATAACATATAATTAAATAATATGACATAATAAATGAGAGATTAAAAAAAAAACACTTTTAATTTAAATGTTATAAATTTCAAAGCTTTAAATTTAAAACCTTTCTAATGACCTGTCAGCCCAAGAGTTTTTGAAGCAGACAGTTCACCAGAATTTCAGTAATTTAGCTGGGAATACCCATGTACATAACTGCTCACAAATAGGAATACTCAATTCAGACCAGCACAGTTGCACCAGATGATTATACCTTTACTTACAGGTGCCTCCAAATAGGCTTATTCAATATTTTACAAGATAAATTCTACAAGGCGGAGATTCCATTCTCATCTCCAGCTTCTGGCAGTTTAAATCAATGGATTTTCCACAATGTTAATGGAGATTCAGAAGTAACTTCATTCTACTCAGTTATCTCCTCTGCCTGTCTGATTCCCCCTCCACTTCTAGGTCTGTGAAAGGCAATCACTGAAGGTAAGAAATAAAATCAAATATTTTAAGAAAAAGAAATTAGAACTGTTCTCAATGTGACTAATGTTTTCAATGTTTTTTCTCTTAATAAAATATATTTATTTATGTAGGGGTTTGGGATTTTTTTCCATAGGACATATAGTGAGACTTTTTCTGGGTAGAATACTTACATTTTATGGAAGAAGACTAATAAACTATAAAGAAAAGTCAGATGTCCAATCCCTCCCATTTCTAAAAGAATGACTACATCTCAGTTGTCTTACATACCTATAAGAAACACTTCTCGTGTTCTTGTCTACTAGTGCCAGATAATTTACCTTACAAAGGGTCTTACAAGAACCAAACAAACTCAGAAGGTTTTGTTCTTTAGGTACAGGAATAAATAATAATAATAATAAAAAGAAAAAAAAAGGAAAAAAAAAAAGAAAAAAAAAAAGAAAAAAAACAGATTTTTAAATTAAGTACAGCTTCAAAAATTGCTATGGTGATGGGCGCTGTGCAGCAGCACAGCACTATAGCTGCAGAAAGATGACAGCAGGACCTGAACCTATTGTGTTCAGGGCACTCAGCAAGGAGCACAAGTCATAGGTTCTTGCTCCTATTTGAAAGCTTTGTCACTAGTCACAGAATTAGAGAACAGGAGGAATGGCTTGAGTAGACTGGTTGGCAACATCCTATCCTCTCAGTGATTTAGTTTTCATCTGGCCTAAGTGGATGATGCAGATTCCACGTCTGGACTATACTGTGAAAAAATAAAAAGGACTTCATTGGTGTCACTAGTCTCACCTAACACTGAATAATATCTTTATTAAGGTTTAATATATTGGAAATTCAACGGAAAAGACTGCATGCAGTGCTCCCAAGTATTGAAATATGAAACATAACTGGGGCATTATTGTGCTTATTTCAGTGTAATTGCTGAAGAATCGTCCCATTAGTCTCTGGCAATTTGTGAACAGCAAAAAAGAGCCATATGAAGTGAACCAAAAATAATACCATCTAATGACCTACAAATAAAACTAGAAGAAGAAAAATGGTGTGAACACAAGGTCAGCACCAGACAATAAACATTGACTGTGTGTGGCTGCAATATGATTGCTCACATTTAAATACTTATTCATTTTAGGAATAATTCAGTCCAATAAAACAACTCTTTTGCAATCCTTTTTATATGACACATCCTGTATTCCTGTGTCTATGTGAATCCAAAAGGTTGAATAAAGTTGATAAACAGCTTCTAGATCAGCTGAAATTCTTTTTGGACAGACTTTCCTTGGGGCTTTATGCATTTCATGGATCATAAAGCTGAGTCTTGTGAGTACTTTGGGAGGTAACTGATCATGCTGATGTAAAACTATTCCTCTGTACTTCCCCAGTTCACAGGGCAGTGTAAAGGGGGTTTTAAAAATAAAGGTGATTCTTATTGAAATGTATTAAAAAATACAAACTTAAACAGCTCTTTGGAAGCTACTTCCTGGTCTGCTCTTGTAACAGCCCCTGAAAACTGAAGGTCCTAAGAGGAGATACATGCAGGGTTGCACTTTACCACCCTTTTAGGGCACTTTATAAGGTCATATCTCTTGCTGCTCCAGTTCAAGTAAGCTCTGCCGGGTAGTATTTTACTCCAGTAACATCAGAGCCTAAAACAGGTTTGTAAGATGGGTGAAAGGGAAGAGAAATGATGGAAATAATTTGGGACAGGAAGAGTGTGTTATGTACTCCTGTGGGTTTGCAACTGTTTAAATTGTTCACTGAGGCCTGAAGAGGTAGAATGATATTCATGGATATTGCATCTCCAATAATTACTTCCAGGCTGAAAGAGCTCATTGTTCCTAAAATGCCATCCTTGATCAACTGTAAATTTCAAGTCTGTTTTGCAAGGGTCACAGTAACATTCAGCAGCATTTTAAACCTAGTGGCTTTCTGGAAGTCCTACTCTGCACCACTTGTAATGATACATTCAAGCACTGTTTGTCACTACTCCTTTGTGCAGAATTTCTGCGGCTCTTTTTGTTTTGATGGGCATGTCAGAGCTGAGCAGTGTAACAGCCTCAAGCATTTGTGAGTTTTGTTGCAAAATTTCAAACTTTTGACAGTGGAAGGTTATGATGCTGACAGGAATTGTGTTTCTCTGAAGAGCACTTGGTCCAAGTGCTGTAGTTCTGGCAGCTCTGGCTTAAGGAGCAATGAATCTCAGTGCCATAGGACATCCTAGGTGCATCAATTCCCTCCATGCACTCAATGCACATTTGCATCTGTTACACAGTGCTTCTTTTGAGCTCTTGTCCTGTGGAGAATTCACTGATAACTCTCAATTAAGAGCATTAATCATTTGCACTGATTATATTTCTTATTTGCTTTTTCTCATGTTGTAAATGTACAATATTTTGCTGAGCTTGTCAATTGCAGAAAAAAAAAAAAAAGCAACCAAATCCTAGACCATTTCTTTCACACCAGTGTGGCACTAGTTATCTAAACAATGACAACAACAACATATTCCATTAAAAAGTCATTATATTCTTGCTGAACTGCTGCATTTGCAGGCAAAAGGAAAGGGAAAAGTAGGTCTCTCCCTCTGCACATTTCTAGTCAACGAAATGTGATGGCCAAAAGCAGGCACATAAGCAGATCACTTAACCAGTCCTTCTGGGTGAATAGTGTTAAATGGACTTTCCCAGTAACTCCAGTCAGTGACTTTAAGGAAGGGTGGTCTTCTAACTTGTAACTTGAACTGATTTCAAACTGTAGCAAAGTTGGTGGGGTGACTGTCAATACTGTACCTACAGCTACATGTAGGGGCCAGAAGATACAGCACCTGTTCGATATCTAACTACTGCTGAGGAAGAGAGTCCCGCCTCAGTTGTACTGTACATGATAAATGGCAGATCTCCAGAATACACTGAGTATCAGCTGTTAGAAATCATAAGTTGTTTTGTTTTCTTTCAAAAAAAAGCTATAGGAATCCAGGCATCCAGGAAATTCTTGGCTTTCTTTATTATGATATGAGCAGATACTTAACAAATAAGGAGCTGAACTTAATTCTTCTGAAGAGTTAATTATTTTATCCCATTTTTAAACTAATGAAGTCATCAAGTTTATGCCAATTTCTATAAACTATCTGTTGCAATGCTCATTATTTTTGATACATATTATGCTGTGTAAACCAGCATGTAGAACCACCCTGTGCATGTTAGACTTATAAATGACACCTGCCCCAAGAACATAAAAGAAGCACTTGAGACATCACTCTGATGTGCCTTTAAGTCACAGTTCAATGGCAGTTTTAAAATCGCCTTTTATTCCTCTTGCTCTATCTTGGGATATCCCAGAGACCCACACTGCACTGGATCCAGCATGTACCTCTCTTTCTTAGCTGGCTGATGCTATACATTGCCTTTAAGATGCATTCTCAGCTTTAGAAATTAGAAAAACTTTCAAGGAAGTCAGGATGTAACTGACAATCTGAAACATTTAAAAAGCATGTTTCAAGATACAAAATAGATAAAATAAAATATTATTTTTGCTTATAGTCATGCAGGTGGAAAAGCAATAGAAAGCTTTTTTAAATTGCTTTCCCCTTTTCATTCTCTTTTCTCATTTAGAGTGTGAGGCTTTGAGCTCAGTAACAGAGACTACAAATTCCCTTTTCTTCTTTCTTTTAAATTATTGTTAGTAGTGCTTTTTATTTTGTTTTGGTAGAATCTAGGCTTCTCAAAAAATCAAATTAGTCCTCTGACTGGAGTTATAAGAAGCTTCCAGGGTAATGTCTGTTGGGGAGCTGGCAACAATGGGAAGCTCATATAATGAGGTAAAAATAAGATTTAAACAATTCTGTTTTAAAGTTTGAATAAGTGTTTGACATTGAAACATCTCTTTTTGCTTTCTTTTTTTAAACCCAGAAATAGAAGCTATCCAGACATTGTAATAAAAATGTTTAGAGGCACAGATGCACCTGAAGTCCCTAGTCACCTGAGTGTCTTAGAGAAGGTTGGCTGCGTATTAGAAAGCAAATCAATTTCTTCTAATTACTACTTCCTGTAGTAGAAAAGCAAGAAGCAATGAGGCAGAAATGGGCAAAATGATGAATTTCTTATGCAATACATTGTTACTGTACATATGACAAGTGCTACAGAGGATTCCTAAGGAATGTAGGCATATGCATGTTGGTAATACAAATTTATATTCCTTATTACTGGTAAAGGTGCATCATTGTTAGACAACTCAAGAGGGTTAAGGGAGCAGATGACAGAAAAAGGATCAGATGACACAGAGCATCATGTCAGGATAGTAATTCAGAAGTAAGCCTTTTACTCAGAATAAACAATTCATGGAATAAAGTAGTATTATTTACTACAGTCATACTGTTCTTCAGACTCCTAGTGTCTTCTGAACTGAGATCATATATAGATTAACCACATTTCCAAGTAAATATTAAATAACAGGGGGTGACCTATATTAATAAAATGCATGTTGGTATAATCTAATGTAAAAAAAAAAAAAAAAAAAGCAACTTTAAAAAAAAAAAAAGCAACTTAATATTTTGCCCAAATCGGTGTCTTGCAAGAGGAGGTATTCATCCCAGCCTTTCCAAAATAGCCACAGTTTGTTTAAACATGTTGCCTTTTTTTTTTTTCTATATTGGTATTTATTAACCCCATAGCATATTAGTGGTGTAATATAGAAGACAAGGTAGAAGATATGGTGGTCTACTGGTTAGGATTCGTGCTCTAACAATTATAACCCAGGTTCGATTCCTGGTCAGGGAAGATTATTTGTGACTTGGTCTAGGTGATCCTGTTCTGGCAGGGGGGTTGGACTACATGATCTTCTAAGTCTCTTCCAACCCCTAACATTCTGTGATTCTGTGAAGCCATTTGGTTGAATGTGATGAGGGTTTCCAGCTGCTAATTACTATTTGTTGTACGCATAAAGGAAAATCAGCACTGATAAGACAGAGCAAAGGCACTAGTCAAATCATAACTGAAAACCAGGACAACTGCATACTGATGACCTCCAGATGGACCTAGCAAATATTTGTGATGTCACAGCAGCTTTAAACACTGTTTTCTTTACTGAACAGATAAGGATTTATTGAGCCCTTTATCCACCACAGGTGTAGATGACCCACAAAACATAAATATTTATATTTCTATCTACACAATGTCTCTGTGACACCAAGGGAAAGAAGATGCTCGGAAGGCATTAATCTTCCTTTTCTGCTTCCTCGCCTTCCCAACCCCCTCCCTTGTTCCCGGCGAGGCGCTGCCGCCCAACCTCCCTCCACGACCGGTATCCGAGTGGCGATGCTGACACCTGCCGGCGGCGGCGGGAACAGCGCGTTGCCGCCAGCCGGGTCCCGCCAGGACACGCTGGGGACCCGCAGCACCTGAGAACCAAAGACACCATTCCTGTTCCATTTAAAATAAATAAATAAAAATTAACATAAAAAGAAATAAATTAATTGAGATTCATTTTTTCCTAGTTGTGATTACATCAAAGGGAAGCAGGGAAAAGTCTGTTGGTTTTTTTTTTTAGTCTGGGAGAACATGATTTATTCCCTCTGTTCTAATGAAGGAGAGAGTAGGCAGACTTTCTCTAGCACGGTTCAGTATCTTTCATAAGACTGCTCACTTTTCCAGGCAAATGGCTGGTTTTCATCAGGACTGCTACGTACACTCTGGGTCAGGCCTGGGGACTTGAGGAAGGGATGGCACTTGTTATGAACCAGCTTTCAAATGAAACAGGACTCATCTTTGAACAAGATTAAAGCTAAAATGAATGTAAGTCAGTTTACGTATATGTAGGTAGGGAAATAGGTAGATGACAGTGTAGTACACATACAGTGCATGTTCTACAGTCTTTAACAAAAGCAGAGCTCTGAGACAGGACACTTAGAAGTCTCCACAACTTGAATCTTTTTTTTTTATCTCTGGTACCAAAGGCACAAGACTTCAAAGGCACCTGTGCCATCATTTGCTCTGAAACACAACCAGTAAATCTGGAGTCAATGACACAGTGCCTCTGAGGGGACAGACTGAGCACAGCTGTACCTGTACACACATATGTAGGGGCAACTTGGGAAATCTCTTCAGAAAGGCTGGGTTTGCACAAGACAAGACAGTGGACTTCACCATAGTTCTCATTACTGTGTAAGTTAGGTCCATGCAATAAATAAACACTTCTAATATGGACTCACTGTGCATAAGAAGCTATGCCCTTATACCCAGGAGCCTGTAATACCTTGAAAGAAAAATATGTTTTCATCATTTAAAAATCCCTGCTCAACTATGTGATACTCCTGCATGGGACCCGTGGGTTCTTCCATTTTCCTTCTCTAAGGGCAATGTTTACAGAGCAGGGGACAAGCAGACACGGAATGTAAAGCAAATAAAGCAAAAAATACAAGATGTCTTATGTATATATATTTAAGAATTAAGAATGGTAAACAGTTTTATAAAGTGTATTTATATTTGTTTATGTAAACGGGATCCTGGAACTATATTAATAATAAATGCATTTCTTGCTTCCTACATAAACATACTTAATTTTACAACAGTCATGTGCTACCTAGAATAATAATTTACAGTCAGAGTTGACCACAGAGCTTTCCATTTTCGCCTTCCAAACGCTGTCTTGATGGTGTTTAATTAGGTTATGTAAGTAATCAAGAAAATATTTTCTTTAAACGGCTGGGCAACGATGCAGTCCACGTGAAACTGAAAACTTCTGTCCTCGGCGGACA
>JANHGL010021112.1:0-16422 GCA_024611195.1 Ceyx melanurus
AGTCCAACCCCCCTGCCTGAGCAGGATCATCTAGACCAAGTCTCTCAGGAACAGATCCAGGCGGGTCTTAAGTGTCTGCAGATATGGAGACTCCACAACCCCCCTGGGCAGCCTGTTCCAGAGCTCTGTCACCCTCACTGAGAAAAAGTTCTTATGTTTTGCCAACTCACTCTAAACATGGTCTCTTTCCTTCCCTCTGTGTATATTTGTCTGGTTTACTACCTTTTCTGCTTCTGATTACTGCAAGGCTATGTGCTGCTCTGAAAAAGCAGGTATGAAAAAATGATGAATCACCTCAAGTCAGTACTTTCTGAATCTGTTTGTTCATTTCTTTGTCCTTGAATGTACTTTGTCTTGGAACAATCACTAACACAAGAAGTGAAATTACCTCCCTACTCTCTGAATGTTTCCCATACTGTATGTTTTTTGTGTAGTTAGGTCAAGTGCATCAGATTTTGTTTCCAGTCTACAAAATATGTTTCAATATGGTCCAAAGCAGAAGTTATTTTGATCCAGGTATCATTTTCTATTGAGAAGGGTGTAGGATTGATTTGATTACTAAATTTTTGTGAAAGATAAGTTAGAGAAGCTAAAGGCCAATAACCATTTCAGCTATACAGTATATCTTGCATAATTAACTCTCCATCATTAATTAACCTTCTGCACTCTCAGCTGTGACTAAATCTGAATGGGATGGAATTGCTTAAGTGCAATTGTGAGTACATATATATATATGTATACATGTACATATATATACTTACTGGAACTGATCCAAGAATACACTATCCAGATGGTCTGATACCTAGATCAAACTGTATGAATTAGAATTTCAGATGTGTTTATGAGCAAAGATGACTGAAGAAAGAATTCAGAAAAAAACAGGTTTTGGTTCCATAATCTTATGGCACAGAAATATTTCAGAATATACTCCCTGCAAAGTGTGACTCAGAAATCTATGCTATTTTTTTATTTGTCAAACTGCTTGTTACTATTGAGGAGGTCAGTGCTTAAATAATGAATCACTGCAAGGGTTAATCTCCCTGCTTCATTTCTTACAGAGAATAAGTTATGCTATCATGAGAGTTCTTTGTTTATGTTATTAATCTCTATTAAGTTCATTGGTGAAAATGGATAATAATCCTGGACTGTGAAGAAACACTTATGTCAGTGGTTGAAAGTATTTTTCTGGACTTCCTATATATTTCAGCTTTTTTTTTTTTCCTTGAAAAAATATAATGTTTACTTACTAGACTAGAATCTCTTCATATCTGATAATTTCTTTCTACCCCCTCTGTAGCCTTATTCTTTGATACACAATTCTGCATTCAGCTCAGTTTGTTTAGTAGTATAAAGATCTTACTGTGCTGTCATCTACATGTATTAGGCAGACCAAAATGTCTCATTTTCTCTTTGTTTTCCTATATCTGTCATTATTGACGGACTCATACACAGCCTGAAGCTTTTTGTATCTTGGGAGCTCTTTTTCTTTATTTGTATAGTATTTACTACAATGGGATCTTGGCCCATAATTAAAGATGCAAAAAACTATGGTAGTTTAGGAGACGCTTAACACTCAAAAAACAACCATGCCTAGAAATCAGGATCCCAGGGGAAGGCAAGCAAGAGAGAAATATAACTGTTCATGGTTATAAGATTTAAATCAAAGGTGTTCTGAGATACACAGTTATTAGATTCTATATGGAGAAAGTATAGGGACTAAGAGAACATCATAGCTTCTGTTGTATCAGCAGTACACACTAAAATAGTTTGCTATAATTTTAACATACAGAACATAACTATTGAGAATTCTGACAGTCTTGAGTTTCTGAGCAAGCCACATTTATTGCCTGATCAAATATTGATACGATAAGAGGTCATGCTCTTTTCTGAAATCCCATTAGAAGTTTGGGTACTTGGGGGGGAGGGGGGGAATTGGAAGTGACTCAGCATTATTTTTAAACTTGGCCACTTTAGAAATTCTTGGGTAAGATATCTATAAATAAAACATATCTCAGGCCCAGTCTAAAATCATCAAATTCACTCTGAGCTGCTGATCTTGATTAAAACCAGATTGCGAATGGTAGGTGTGATTCACTCAAATTTCTTTTTCAGAACAGCTCAGAGCATTATGGAACAGAAATGCTGACAACTTTGGGAAGGTCTCATTTGAGAGTTAATCTTCAGAACTGACCTTCCCAAACCTGACAGGGCAGATGAGCCCATTGAATATTAACCAGTTTGTGATGGAAGGGCAGGGACAGATGGGGAAGGTTTAAGGCTGCAAAGAATAGTCATCTTTGTTCACAGACTTGAAGGCTGAGTAAATTAATAGGAAAAGTTTAAAAAAAAATAAAATAAAGCCTACTAGGCCAAGGACAGATTTATTTACTCTACAGTCAGTGTGGAGTATGGTGCATCATAAGCATGTTTAACAAGTTACTTGGGAACCATCTCAGACTTTTATAACATCATATGCCAACCTTTACTCAAATTTATGCAGTACCACCCTGGATGCAACTGTTCCAAGGGCTCCTTATCTTACCTTTCCACTTGGTCTATGAATGCAGCAATCATTAAGAACTTCGCTGGCCCTGTGTCTCTTGCTTGACCCTGTGAAACTTGCATACAAAATCCAGGTTTTTGTGAGGCTGAAAACCTGACTGAAATATGAAGTTATGATTGATCTTTTCCAGAAGTCATATCAAATAAAATAAGTAATTCCCATTGCATATACTGAGCTTCAGTACTGAGGGAAGGAATACTGTTTATTATTTTCTGTTCACTATTGCACATTTTTGTAATGTGAGACATGGAGATAAAAAGTAGTGTTAGCTGAAGTTTGATGACACCAAATAAGGCGTTTGATTGTCTATTTTCCAAGCCCTGTATATGGCCCATAAGCCTTTATTTAAATTTAAGGAAATTTATTTTTAAAGTGATTAGTGGGCATCTCAATAACCAGAGAGTTTGCAAAAGTGTAGAAAACTTTGTCTTGTATCCTAGAGGTAAGTGTTTATTTGGTGTGCTTTTAAACAGTTCATAAAGAGTACTTTTTTTCATAGTCTGATCTCTTCCTGGAATTAGCAGAGTCATAGGGAAGGACAGGAAATTCTTGAAGGACTGGAACATTGCAAAGAATACTATCTTAAACTGCCTTTGAGATCCATCATTTAGTCATGTGTTCATTTAACACAGAACTTACTAATTTTAGATAAACCTAAATTTTACTCGTTCTGTTCAGTAACATGTCATTAATGTTACTAATACTATCTGTCAACCTGAGAATGTGTTAGTAAAGAAAGACAGTAAGTTAGTTTGATGAGATCTAATTCATATGAGTGTAGACGCAACTGGCCTTGAAGATCATCAGGCTATTCAAATACTTGTATGTGAACTTAAGAGCTTTCTTTTACCAAGATGCCTGTAAAGAAACACTAGCTAAAGAAACACATCAGATTGTAAAATCTTAATGTACTTCTATTTATGCTTTCATTATTTTTCTAGAAAAATTAATGAGGCAGCTAGGGGGAAATGTCCAAAATTCTGTAAATGATAGACTGTCTTAAATCTGTAATTAATGTGAAAATGACCATCTGGCAAACCTCTGATTTTTCCCATAGTTAGCAAGTGTGTTATCTCAGAACATGTATTATATCCTCCATTATTTTGCATTAAAAACATAAGTAGTCATTTATTAATCTTATCACATTGTGTGAACTTTATGTTCTTAATGGTCTTTGGAATGGAGATTATAAGAGAACTGACTTTATTGAAGTCAGTCAATACTTCAGGTACTCTGTGGTCAGTCATGACCACATTCTTGCTGAATGCCTGAGATAACATTCCTGTTTTTACTGCAATGATAGACAAACTGTTTATTTTTTAGTGGTTCCCCAGTTAAAGTACCATACTTCCCAAAGTCTAGGGGTGAAAGTATTCTATTTTACATAATTCATTTTTTCTGTACCTATGTATTGAAATGAAACAAAAAGAAATTGAAACTTAAAAAAATAGTCAAAGAAACTGTTGGTTATTATAATGCTTCCTCTATTCAAATAACAATGCAGAAGAACATTCTGTTCTTCTATAGATCACATAGGAGGGCCTATAGGTAAAGCATTAGCCTCAAATGCTTTGTATGTTGTCGTGGGAGTGGCAATACATGCAAAGACACTTCCACTTGTTACTGAGACTTTGCCGATTATTTACTTCCCTCAAAAATGAGTGGAAAGCACTTCCCTTAAGATAAGAGCAGCACTATAATTTATTAAGCAAGTTTAACAGTTTAACTAATTAGTAAAATATACAAAGAATCAATTAAGTTAATCAAGATTCAGTTGATGGCAAAGTCACTATATTACTTACTACAAAGTAACAAAAAAACCCAAACCAACATGATTGCCTTATGAGCAAGTTTGTGTGCAACACAAGTTTGTGTCCAAGACCTTGTCAACAGTTTATGTTTAAGGACATGGGAAAAAGATCAGATATGAGGTGTTCAAGTTTTTGTAGTACTTAGTGTAACACAGTCCCTTAAAGTAAATGATAGCAGCAATTCATTAACATGGATATATTAATAATAAATCAGAATCAACACTTGCTTATGAAAAATTCAATAATTTCTATAATATCTAAGAAGTGAATCACACACACACAAAGTTTTATATATATGCACATGTACAGGTTAACCTGTGAATAAGATGACTTGAAAATGTAATTGAGCAGTGTGTAATCTCCAGGATTTTTGTAAAAAAAAAATAAAAATCATTCACCACTTCCCTGGGAGCAGAGGAAGGGAGCAGGTGAGGAAAAGAAAATCCACTGTCAGCATCAGCCTCCTGAGAAGAATTTGGGATATTGATGTTACCACGTATCTCTGCTTTAAGAAAACTGTGACCATTTCCCCTAGCAGTCAGAGGAAAGGTTAGCATAGCACATTAGAGATGTAGAAAACTAGTAAGTCTTCCTGTACAACTTCCTGATGACTACTTGGAGTGAGTTTTTCCTCTACTAATCTGAACTGTGAGCATCAGTGTTTTGTAACTGGATTATTTACTGCTTCATTAGTGGTAGGCTAAAAATCTTGTCTCTATGTATAAAGTTTGGTGATTCATATAATAACAGTATTAACAGTGTATACTTCATACTGAAATTCTGTACAGAGCAATAAGCAAAAAAGATTAACACATTCTACTTTCAAGTTGCAGCAAAAGTGAGGCAAAATCAAGGCAGAGCATGACATATGCAATAAGGGATGAAGATGGCAAGGTGAGTGTATATGAGAGTGTATGTTAGATCAGTTCACACATGCTAGTGGAACCTACAGCTATATCAGCAGACTCCACTTGCCTTCATTGTGAGAAAAAATTAACCCTAATTTAATATAAGGCTGAAGCAATAGAAAAATGGGAAAAAGACACAAGTAGGCATATGAGTTACAGCGATCCTGTTTATAAACTAACAGATATTTTTCCTTTTATTTTGCTTCAAATCACAGACCTCATTCTTGTTGATTTTGTCAATAGCATCAGAAATATCAAGGACATTTTGCAGGTGATTTGTGGCTATTTATCTCTCCACGCTTCTTATTCAGAGAAGTGAGTTTTCTTACATACTAACTGCAACCTGTCAGCTTAAAACCCTTTAACGTAATTCTTTATGAAGTGTCTATCTTTCTCCTCATAGCTTCTGTTTGAGGTTCAATATAAAAACATGCAAATGGAAAAGAAGCATGAGAAAATAAGAGTGGCATTTGTTGTGGAGGTAAAAGAAAAAACAATTTGGAAAACACAGTGATGTTATCAGAATTGAGCTGAAGATGGGAGGAGCAGGTTGGATGGTAACAATGTAGAAGTGCTGGGAGATGCTCCAGGTTGACTTTTGAGCCTTGTCATTACTATAAACAACTTGTTCTAATTTTATATCAGATCAGGTTTTGCCTCTGCAGCTGTGAGATATTCAAGTGATACCAACAGAGAGTCAACAAATCTAGAGGAACTTTTTTTTTTTTTTTAAATTCTTCCATTTATGTGCAGGTCAAACTGAGATCTATTACTTCTATTAAAGTTTCATAGACTCAATATAGCCAAAACCAGGGCAAAACTGTAGTGGTGATATAGCTCCAAAAAGCATACATGTGTAATTTATAGTCACTACTCACTGGTGAATTAACTACATCCAGAACATAGTTTATAGTCAGTAAGTTTCTGTGTGTTTTCCCTATTCTAAGTTGTCGCTGCAATACTCAGAACAGTGGTAAATATGCTCTTTTCAGAGATGCATCCTGAAACACAGGTTAGTTATGCTAGGCCCTTCTTCCTTCCAGAGGAAAAAAAAAATATATATTGGTGAAGAGCAGCACTGCCCTCAGGTGGCCAGATTAATCCTGCACAGAATTAAGGCTTGGTTGTCCTTTTAACACTTGAAAGAGGTTTATTTGAAAAGCATGGCCTAGAACCATACTGCCAATAAAACATATGCATGGGATTTAAATATTCAAGTTCGGGTTTGAATATGAATAGTAAATTGTTGCTGTTGAGGTATTTTTTAACATAAATCTGTGAAATATTTCTATACAATATTAGAAATCACTGCAAAATACAAGTGGAGTAAATTTGTCTGTTAATTTATAATCATTACAGTGTTAGTAGAGATGAGTATACTTGCTTCATATCTCATTCACTGTCTCATGAGTTTTCAACCCCAAGATGAAGCATTTAATGTGAAGCTGCTATTAATCTGTTTAAAACAACATATTCAGATTTTGAGATATTAATCTTTTAATCACTGGACTAAGCACAGAAATACTAGCTCAGATAAATAACAAAAATATTTCTGTTTGAGGCTAATCTCTGATTTGAGGAGCCCAAAACTCAACACAGTATTACAGTTGTGGTCTCACCAGGGCAGAGTGGAGGGGGAGGAAGCCCTCCCTACACCTTCTGGACACAGTTTTCTTAATGCACCCCAGGATGCCATTGGCCTTTCAGGCTGTAAGGGCACATCGCTGTCCCATGGAGAATTTGCTATCCACTAGGTCTTTCTCTGTGGTGCTGCTTTCCATCAGGGCAACTCCTAATCTGTACCAGTGCCTGGTGTATTCCTCCCCAGATGCAGAACTCTACACTTGTCCTTACTGAACCTCATGAGGTTGACCTTCACCCAGCTCTCCAGCGTGTCCATATCTCATTGGATGGCAGCACGGCCTTCTGGTGTGTCAGCCACCCCTCCCAGTTTTGTATCACCAGCAAACTTGCCTAGAGTACACTCTATCCTCTCATCCAGACCATTGATGAAGGTACTGAACAAAATTTATCTTTATACATCTGTAATGCAACAAGACAGAAATGCAAGTAGGTTTTTGAATTTTTTTTTCTTTTTTTTTTTCTTAATATAGTAATTCTGTGATCTCCTAGAGCTTACTTCACAACCAGCTGGCACCAGCCCAGTCAAGCTTTAGAGCGGGCCTGTGAGAAACAATCTCCAACTACAACCAATTGGATTTATAAGTTAGTTGGCAAAATTAGTTTAAAAAAAGTGGACTATTCCTAAAAAAACCAAAAGCATTACACCCCTAAGCTTAGCTAATCCTTCCAGCTATTAGAACAAGTAACCTAATTATTGGTATCAGTCCATTTTGGGTGATAAAAGGGACATAGCTTCCTACTATTTAAATGCCAGTATACAAAGAAAGATCTAATGAAGCTGAACCCACAGCTCTAGGAAAGAACGTTTGAGTTCTATTATTCTACAAAATTGCAATAGGACTAATACAGCCTGGGGAAGATTGTAAAATGAATTATCCTTAGCTGCACTTTCCCTTATGGCCTGATTCCAAAGCAAAGCACTTCCCCGTCATTCACTATAAATATCTTTTCCTGTCATCCCTTGGCTTATTTTGCTTTAGGGACATGATCAGCTTTTATCTGCTTTTAAAGAACCATTTCTGACAGCAGGTAACAGCATTTGGAACCTTTTGCCTTCACTATCACTTTTTGTGTCATGAAATTGGTCTTCCTTTTTAGTTTGCAGATAGTGAAAGCTGATGCATCATTCTCTTTGATATTTCACACTGGACACAAGAAATGACCAGAGGAAAAAAAAACAAAACCAAAAACAAGTCTGAATGAGATCAACACAGAGACAATCAGCAATATTGTTTTTTCCTCAACTTTTAATTTAAATAGAATTTCATAGTGACTCTACAAAAACATTATATTTAACAACCAAAAGCTGAAGTCCTCCTTTACTGTGGATGGAGCTCACACTCTATTATTAATTTAGTCACTTTGCATACTGTGATGCCTAAAGTCAAGGTTGTAATGAATGATTCAGGGTGTTTTCTCATTTTTATGAGAAAACTCAGTTTTTAGTACACATGATGATGAAATGTTCAGAAACTTTTAGAAGTTCTTGGAAAGTTCCTTTGACATATCAGGAGTCTAAAATCTGTGTAAATTAACTACTCTGTATAAGAGAGGGGTTTTAGAAAGACATATCTGAAGCTGTCTGCGAACAGAGAGCTGTCAGGCAGTTTCCAAAATCATCACTACTGAAATGGTGTTGAGTGAGCACAGTGTACATGCTACAGTCAGCCTGCTGTTTAAAATTTGGAATATCCACTTCCCTGCACAGTGAAGCATTTCTATTAAAATTAAACAGAAGAGAGTGATTGCAGCTACTGTAGCACAAAGCAGAACCTAGTGATTCACACAGAATGACATGCATAACAAGTGTAGCATACAAGTAGAGCAGAGGTAGAGAAGCCAGCCTCCACCAGCTGTTTTCTTATTATGTAGACCAAGATACAGTTGGCTTTTGTAAGAAATAAGGGCTATAATATTATATTAGAGGAAATAAAATCAGCACAAAGTCCAAAAATTATCGTCTTAGAAGGCAAAAGGTCAACATACAATAAATTATTCACTCACCCACTCTTTACTAAGAACAAGTGTAAGAGAACCACTTATAAAGTTTAGGTTTTACAGTAGGGGGACCCCATCTGCCTCTCAATGCAGGCATTCAGAGCTAAAACAATAACCTCCTGCCTGACTCCTTCCAGATGAGCCCCATCTAGACTAAGGCATTTAGGAAGAACAGCAGAAAGACTGTAAGATTTGTAGATTTGTGTTTCTTTTCAAAAAGGGTATACCTCTTTTATTTCTTATGTTAGAAATAAATAATATACTAATGCATAATGATTTACAGTCATTCAAAAGGCTAAACAGAAATGCCTATATCATCAGATTAGGTAAAAAACCAAACAACAAAACAATAAAAAAAACAACCAACCAAAACCAAAACAAACAAACAAACAAAAGCCAGTAGCATTTTACAGTGAATACTCATCTATGTGCTGATGATGACTCATAAAATCAGCTTTCCAATGTATCATACAGAGCTACAATAGATAATTTTCCAAAAGACATGGCATAGATCTTGCTTTTTTTTTTTTCAAATTAAATTTGCTCCACAGTTGTACAGTAAAATGCCTCAGTGCTGTTCTAGTCATTGGCTAAGGTGGTTTAGTTAAGACTAAATTGGCAAGTGCTTTACTTATTAAAAGTTGGTGATAGGCTTTGTTCCTGCTTATTATTAATTTTCTTTTACTTGAAGCATTTTTTAAACAGAAAATATGTAATGTAAAGCCTCTATGGCTTTTCATTACATCTGTACCTGTTTCTTCTTGTTGATTGTCTTCTTTCTTTTGGCTGATGGTATCAAAATCAATTGTAAGTAATGGGGTAGATTTTACTCACACATCTTCTGGTGTTTTTTTCATGTGGAGCTATTCAGTCCCCTTGGTCTAGCATTTCTCTTCCTTCTGTAGATAATGATACCTCTTCCAGTGCACGATCTGAATGGTGCAATTTCTTCTGTGAAGACCTGAACCACTTTACCTTGATTTTTCTTTTCCCTATTTTAGCTGGGTTTAATAGTAAATTCTGTAGTTCTCTTTACCTCAGAGATCTTTTTTTTTTTTTTTTTGGGTTCTCATCTTTCTCACTAAATTATCATTTATATTCAGGAGTGCCCATAACTTCTGTGGGTTGAAAAAAAAATCCAAAAGGACAAACATTCAGTACCAAGGTCACTATTTTGAATGTGCAGAAGGTTGCCTTTTATATGTCTGCATTTTTTTCTTTGTGGAGCAAATTACATCTGAAAAAAAGGAAAGTTGCTAAGCAATTGTTATCCATTGTCTGAAATCAGTGTTGTTTGCTTTTATTATGATAATGTCTAGGTAACTTATAAGTGAGGTGCTATCTTGCACCAGGATATGTCTGTTGTGATGTCCAAGGTCACAAAATTACTTTTACTCAGCTTTTTTTGTTTCAGCGTCAGTGAGGCTTAAGGACATATTTGCAGATAGGTGTGAGTTTATATGCTCTTCTAAATTAAGGTCTTCAGTTCTGCTTCAGCAATCAGAGATATATAGGTGTATAATGTCACAGCCATGATCACAGTTCTCTGCTCACAGCAAATGTGTCTAAATGCTGAAGTCTTTGCTGAAATATTACAATAAATGTAGAATGTGCACATCTGAAGGCAGATAACTGTTGTTCTAAATTCATTAAAATGGCAGGTATATGATCAACAGAGAAGTATGTCTCTGCAGCCCTAATTAATAGTGGGTGATATTTGAGTAGATACTGGATTACTAAGTAAAGAAAAAAATTTGATGGGACTTTTAAAGAATGTATTTATATATGCCTTTTTTTTTCATTATTTTAAATATATACAATTTAAATAACTTATTTGTACATGTGATGTATATACGTGAAAGTATTTCCACACAATCTTAGTGTTTATTATACAACATTACAACTGTTAAGAACTTATCAAAAGTGAATCCTCTCACAATGAATGGCATGGGAATTTTTCAGGAAAATGGAAAGATTTCCAAGATTGCTAAAACTGTGGTCTTAGCATTACACATATGCTCTGATCAAATGACAGACATTGACTTCATAAAAGTTCTTCCTGATGTGAGATGCATCAAGAGGAATGGAGAAAAGCTCAAGTAATTTATACTTTGTAAAAATCCACCACCACAACATCAACAACAAAAGAAGAGGAAGAAAAAAAAACACTGTCTATTCTGTCTGCTAAATAAACTAAAATGATCTTATTTTCTCCCAGAAAACTGTGTAGTAGAATTAAAAAAAAAAAAAAAAAAAAGAATCCTTTCTCTGCAAGAAAGAGGCTAGTGAAATAATATGCCACATGAGCAGAAGTTTTTAAATAGTACAGGAATTTCTTGCAACTTTTAGTTTTGGTTTAATAAGAGAGGGGGTAGGATTCTTCCTTGGATATAGTAATGGGAATACAGCCCTAAATTCAGTGTTCGTAATAGCCCTGCTTTGTATTTTCAGATGGAACAAGAACTCCCATGGCCCCTGGATGAAAGAAGAGTGATGAAAGACAAATACTTAGGAAGGAATTCAAAATAAGAAACACTCAGTTAAGGGACCTGCAATGTGGCATCATCTCTTGTGGCTCAGCCCTGCCAGAAGAGCATTCCTTCCACCTGGTTTGCTCCGTCCTTGGCTAAGTATCTTGAAGTAGTTATTTTCCTCAGTCTCCTACTCCCTCCAGCCCCCTTCCCAAATAAAAGTTATTCCTGAAAGGCTTTCTAAATAGTACAACAAATAGAGGATCCTGAGCATAAAATCTGTAACTATAATAATGACATTGACTACTACTTTCTACCTCCACTCTTCTCAGACATCCACTGTTGCTACCATCATGTTAACAGAAAGCAATGAAAGAGCTTTTTGACCTTCACCAGCTGTGCTAATGTTAAGAATGCTTCTAGCTGCAAATACTTCACTACCTAAAAATATCTTCATCTGTGCCATTTTATTACTACCACATATCAGCCTGTGTGAAAAACTTCTAACTAGCTGTCTTTGTTTTTTTGTTTGTGCATTTTGTTGTAAAGTTGTCGGTGTTAGCTTGTTTATTTGTTTGTTTTTAATATGAGCTTGATGGTGAAATAAACATTTTAGCCTAGAACTTGACAGATAATAGATTTTGAGCTTAGTGATTACAATAGCTTGAGGCATATAGTTTTTACATTAATAAAAGTGTACAAGTGTTAGGAATGCTAAGATCATATACATTTCCTCAGATCCTCACTTGAACACAGCCAGGCAAGAAGCAAATATTTGTCTTTAGTCTATTACAATGACCTATTAAGGCTAAATACTATATATTTTAATCTGTTCTCTGCACTCCATTTTCCTGAATACTAATAGGATTATGTGACCTTTATGTGAGTTCATTTGTCTTCAGAGGCTGAAACTGTCTTATGTGTTACCATATCATGTGAAGAGACAGCCTGTAAACCCTTGCTAAGCCTCATAATCTATGATAGCATGGAAAAATGAAATTAAATGAAACCATTTATAAGCCAGTTACTACCCAAAACAGTGAGCAAGACCTAATAAACTCAGCTGTCTTTTCTGAACAGTAGTTCAGCAAAATCTGGCTTTACTCTCAGGGAAAATACAGTTTGACCATTACATAAGACCATAAATTGCACAGATAAATTTTGCCTTTGATAGCAGTATGCTAATTAATACAAAATACAAAGTTGTTTTGTTGGAGATTATGAAGAAATACGTGAAGGCATTTTTTAATATGTGAAATATATTGAAGTGTTTCAACTTTTTTACCTTGGAAAATGGAGAACACATTTCTATTAATAGAAATAGATTGCTTATGCAAAGTGGAGATCTATCCAGGATTTCATAAACAGTAGATTACAGGGTTTTGATATTTCTTTTGAAATAATTTATATATCTGTTAGCTGGGAATGCTGAAATTTTTTATATTAATATAGCAGAAGTAAGATAGCTAAATAAGAGCTAAAATGCTGATATATTTGCAAATATTAAATTTCTTTCTTGTAGAATTACATTGAAACATCCTCTTCCCATTCCCTGTCACTTCCTTCCACAAGGGAAATAATATTATGAAATCTGAAATACTGTCCTCATCTATAGGGATTTTTTTTAAGGCCTAGCTTTTGGCAGCATTGCCATTTGGTCAGTTTCTTATGTATTTTATTACATTTTGCCATGTTTGAACCTGATATAAACCAGCAGCTCTCTTTATTGATTTTTTTTTTTCCTCCAAGGCTTATAAAAATCTGTTAGTTGATTTACATTTGTATGGAAATCCTTCCATGCAGTGTAGTCTTGTGTCTCGGTTGACCAGTTTTCATTGTTTTTTGAGTGACAAATCTGATTTTTAAATTAAGACAAATGAGGCTAAAAGCTTGTTATAATAAAGAGCTAGACAATTTCAAATATCATTCAAGTGTTTTGTTTTGGGGCTTTTTTTCCCTATTCAGGATAGACATTAAAATATAACATTTATAACTTTCAGTTTTAACAACAGAAAGTTATAAAACTTTTTACCATCCAGCATCTTGGGAGCATTTAAATTGTTTTGAAAGAGATAGCCTTCTTTTTTTTGTAGGTCTCACAATAGGTAATGATGAACAATATGAATACAATGACCAAAATTTGAACTCTTATTCAAATAGACAAGTCCAATTATATGAACCTTTTAGAAAGTAATTACATGCTTAGTTGACCTCATTTTTAAAATCCAAGAGCATTTTCCTCATCCTTCTCTGTCAGCTGCTGTTAAAATAATTGTCATGAAAAAAAAAAGAAAAAAGAAACCTGTTGTACATTTTTTAATCTTTTTCAATTTATCACATGTCCAGTGTGAAAAGTTAATTAGGTGCAAGAAGCTAAATGGATCATCACAGAGGTCTAACCTGGATGCCTTTACACATGTTTTTAAAAGAATACAAATGATCTTTTCTTCAGTAGTTATTTTATGGATAAAGTAAAAAGGACAAAAAATAAGAATAATCAAATAATTTACTGATCTAACTTTTGATCTCTGTTACCCATTTGGAAGACTTTGAAAGTTGAAGTACAATAGTTTACTTATTATCCCTTTGCTCCAAAACAAACACATAATTGTTACCCTATTGTTATATTAGGTGTAAACTGGGATTTTTCAAAAGATTCTGCACTGATATGTTATTCTGTAAGTCAGGCTCAGCTTCTGCTGAAAGTTTTACCACAGATTTCAAAAGGAAAGGAGTAAGACTGAGAGTGAGTGTTTTTACAAAGGATGTGCAGAGCATATTTAACATCAAAAGGTGCCCTGATGTCAAAATGCTTTGTAATATATGTATTTATAGACAGAAAGCTTACCGGTACATTTGACATTCTGAGCACTAGGTAAACACTTAGCAGTGCTCTTATACAGATTCTTGAACCTCATCTTTTTCCTCATTTCATGCTCTATTTATATGAGTGAACTCCAAGGGTTTCAGATTTACTTCTTCCTGTTTTCTCCTTTAAATTGATTATTCTCTGTCTGACCTGTTAATCTGATTTTCCTTTGCTCTGGCTGATGTGATCAACCAGAAGTAATTCCTATGAGGTGGTAACAAATGCAATAATAATGGAGATCTTTGAGGGTTTGTTTCTTACAGTTAGGCTTTCAGAATCTCAGTGAGTTAGGAGTGCTATTATATCTGTATAGCTACACAGGAGTACAGGTGTTTCATAAACTCAAGTAACATTTCACATATAGATTTCCAAAATCATTCCCAAGGCTTATAGACAAAAGCTCTTGATCTTTGTAGTATGTCTTATATAGGTTAGAAACTGAGATAATTATTTATTCTTAGGCATTTCTTAAACTTCCTGCTTTGGAGACATTTATGGCTAGCATTTTCAAGGGTAGCAGGAAAAGAGATGATTTAAAATACATTTGTCTAAAAGACATTGAGATTTATAAAGATGACCTGGAGACAGGGATTTTTAAAACACTTTTCAGGGAAACATATGCTATTCCCATTTTTTATAGTTAAAATTTAATGACCTTGTTAAGTCAACTATCTGATCTGCAGATCAGGGGAGAGTAATGCATATCAATTTCTATGACATCTAGTCAACAAAGTGTTCAATAATTGAAGTAACACTCATGAAATACAGGTCTTAATGTTTCATTCATATTTGAACATGAAATTTCCCATTTTTCATATATTTTTGAGTATGTAATTCTTTAGTATATATCAGGAATAACAATTATCATGGACTTTTTTGGGAAAGGGTGCTGGAGACTAGACAAAAAGAAAAGGATGGATTTTATCACTGTGCCATGTTCAGCAACATGTTCAACGCTGAACGTTAATTCAGCAGTACAAATTTAGTCTGCCTAAGGCATGATTCTATGACCACCTATCTGAAGAATTAACCAGAGAAGACATTATGAAATATATCCTGGGTTTATATCCACATTTCCTATTTATAAAATTATTTTTAAATATTTTTTTTTTTAAGAATAATGATGAAAGTTATGGCTTTCACAGTAGTTGTCCTAAATGCATTTGTGAAAAATTACCAAAGAAACCTAGATAAGCAGTAAATCCAACAGCAGTATTTTACATTGATTTTCAGTTAAAAATATCAAAGTACAAGAAATAGTGCAAATCCAGTGACCCACCTTCTGTGGCTTTCCTTATTCTTTATCTGAAACATGACCACTTAAGTCCTTCCTTTCTAAAGATATTTCTTCATATTTGCATATCTTGTGCTTGAATGTGACTATTCAGCAACACTGTAAAAACTTATGTCAATGAAGTTTTATGGGGTAATTAATTTACAAGCGTCTCCTATAAATATCTGTTCATGTGGATTATCATGTTCCTTTTCAGGCTGTGTCTTTTGTCAGTCCTTGATTCATACAAACTTTTGAGAGAGAAATGAAGCGGAATAAATCATCTGATAGGAAATATGTTCCTCTGAGTTACTATGAAATTTTGTTTGCTTCACTGCTTACAGTTTTCGTGTGTGTTTGTGTTGGACTGATTGTACTTTCATGGTTATCAATCAAGGAGTTAGAACGAGGTAAGTAGCCAAACTTTACCCTTTTCAGGTGTTTTTCAACAGAGATTTAGACTTTGAAGCCAGTGGTTTTAAAATTATATTTCATGCTATGCTTTAAAAGCTACAGGGGGGTGTTTGAGGGGGTGTTTATTTTTATGTTTTCCTCCTCTCCTCCCCTGGAAAATGAAGTTAAGAAAATAGGCAAAAAAAAACCCCAACCCTTGAAGCATGTCCTGAATCCATAGAAATGAATTTTCATGGTTTAGACTATGGGATATGTCCCTGGAACGCAATCCAAACTATATATCTTTGATTAGTACTTTATTCATTGAGTAGAGAAAATAATATGGTAAATTGTGAATTTTAAAATTTTTTCTCCATGTAGCATGCTCAACTCAGATTTTGATAATCCAACGGAGTCTCTGGGAAGCTTTAGAGATTCTACATCTCTTGGAATCTTTTCATTTTTATTAAAAAATAATAATAAATTAATTGG
>JANHGL010021112.1:16522-27140 GCA_024611195.1 Ceyx melanurus
AAAATAATAATAAATTAATTGGCAGTAATTTAATCACATACAAATAATTATTATAAAAAATGAAAATAAATATTTGTCATATATAACATTAAAGAGGCCTTTGTTATTTAGAAACAGTGTTCAAACAGTTTTGAAATTATATTAAATGGCTTTCAAAGAATCTCAGAGCAGTCTGCTGTTACTAGCAGATGGTAGCAAATTGGTGTCACAAGGCTGTGCCTTCCATCACAAGGTGATTATTATAGTGTTTATTAGTTAACTACTTTTGTCTTAAAACTTATTTAAGATATTAATGCCTTCAAAGACAAACTAAAAATACCACTGTATTGTAACCAGTAAGCAAAAGGCATTTTCTGTCGAACGACCACATTAATTCAGGACTTATCTGAAAATTTCCAGTAAGGAAATACTTTTAGACTTAAGTGCACATACCATTGTCCCCTTTATCCATTCACAGTGTTGATGGAAAACAGAATTAAAAGTAATTAGAACTAAAGAAAAATAGTGTTAATAAAAATATGTTTATAGTTTTAACTATAATGAACATTGAAAAATGTCTATCACTTTCTTAAAATCAGCAATAGGCAAAATATCTCTGATTACAAAGCAAAACAGAAAGCTAAAAGTTATTGTATTGATCACCTGTGTGGAGTAAAATTTAATGTAATATTTGCAGTTTATTTCTATATAATTCAAAACATTTAATTTTCATTACCTAGTTGACACACATGGGAATACTCATGACTATGTGGGAATATTTAAAATACTCTCTGGGAGATCATTCACTCCTGCTTTGCAGAACAGATCATCGGCCGATTTCAAAGTCTTTGCCTTTGATGTTGAACAGTTGGTAAGAAACTATTGATTTCTGGTTAATTCATGTTATGGAATGGATGTTAATTCTCTAACATGACCTGCTGTTGATGGCTTTTTCCTCTCTCCAAAATGAGATATTTCAAGTCCTAAACCTGGTCAGATTTCAATATATTAATTATAAGTGAAAATCAGTGAAGCATCAAAGGAGAGAGTTGCTTCTGTAGTCTAGATTTGGAAAGAAAAATTTACTATTAAAACCATGAATTCAGTGTACAACTGGGTGTATTTTTAATTACTGTATTAATTCAAAATATTTCTTTTCCATATAGATACAAGAAGTCTTTCAAGATAGTGATCTGAAAAATGAATTTAAGAGATGTGAAATTTCCCAGTTCAAGTAGGTACAGCTTAATTCAACTTTGCAAATAAGCACCAGAATTCCTTACTTAGCTGTTTCTCTCAGGAGTGCTTACCAACACCTTTCTTTTCAATGGATCACTGAGAACACCCTGTATTATTCCTTTCACATCATTTCTTCCAAGTGCTCCTGAGAGGGGAAGTTTGACACCAATGTGCTTCCTTAGGCAAACTTCCTTCTTGGACTCCTGCATGTCCATCATTCCTTGATCAAACCAGTAAGGCTGATCCCCAAGACAAATGCACAACATTTTGTCATTTTTAAAGAATTGCATTTTTGTAATTCCCCTCCCCCCCAGGTTTTTTAACCATGCTATTTGCAGGGTTGCTGGACCTTGCTATCTAGAATAAAATTAGGATTAGAGATCTGGTATAAACTGAGATAAATGGAAATGCACTCATATGACGCTATGAATATGGATTCACTTAAGTCATATTCCTTAGAATATTAGCAAGTGAAGCTGTCATTTTGACACGAGGTAAAGCTGCAGCTTGTGTGTCCTAAGGGGTCCATAAAATAGATACAGCAAGGCCTGCTTCATTTATTGATGCTTGTTTGACCCCATTTATCATTATCCCATTATGCTGGTTGTCCTACTAAAGGCCATCTGGAAAAAAAAGTCCAGTATATACAGGGTAACCTGTACTGTTCATTCCATCTTCACTGTTCTTAAGGTCCTGATTCAGCAAAATATATGTAATACTGTCTCCCATTGTTAAACAGCTTCAGAACACACTTCCATCCTATCCACAACATTAGAAACTCAAGGAGAATCATATGCTTTTGTATTGTGTTTTTATTTATTTTTGGCTTTTTTCTATAGGAAATCTGAAGATGGTCATGAAAGATTCAAGAAATCAGAGACTGGGTAATTGCATATGACAAAGTTTACTTAAAATATGAGCAAGAGACAATGAGGTTATAAATTTAGAATGCTCTGTGGACAGTAAAAGAATGAAAAAAAATGTCTCTTTAGAGATTGGATAAGGCCCTCTAAAGAGCATGTGGCATTTCAAGACATAAGTTTCCTCCAGAAACATCCTTTAGGATCAGAAGAAAAAAAACAACAGTCCCTGAAACTGTGAATTTAGAGAGAAAAAGTGGGACAGATAAGGACAGTGAAGTAGGTAGGAAACTAATCAGAAGAAAAGGAAATCAGTTTGTGCTGAGCTTGCTAGTAGAATACTACTTAGACTAGGGGCAGAATTCACACCATCATTAGTAAGAAGTTACAAAGAAATCTCTGAATACACAATATGATAGGCAAGAACAAAACAAAGAACAAAATACTAAAACTGTAGAATTCAAAGACCTAGAGAAATGAATAATTAGTTGTTCTACAGGTGAAACCAAAAAAATTGAAGAAAAGCATATATTATAGGAAAACAGATGATACAATTCTGTTATTCTGTGATACAAGCTGTTCTTATGATATAATTAAGGAACCCTGAGTACATGTATGTTGAAAATAGGAAGAAGACTTTAATTAGAGAAATCTTTTGTTTGGAATAGTGAGGGCATAAACCCAACTAGTTAGAAAGGTGATGTATGGCCACTTGAAGAAGAATTTTATAACTTCAAAGTAATGGAGCACACAGTGATAGGTTACTTTCAGGTTTTTGTCCTTATGAAGGTAGATCAAATCAGCACAATTTGGTTTCCACACATGGAATGGGACAAAAAAAAAAATTTGGAGATATCTCTAAGCTAGTTGCTCAAGACTGTCTTTGTGAATATTGTACTTTTTTGTTTTAGTTTTCTCATATGGTCAATTTAGATGCCTTTTTCAGGAGGAGATCAATTATGCCAAAGAACATCTCATTTAATTCCATCAACTACAACTGGAATCTAGATATTTTCACTGTAAACAACTATATTGGGTAAAATCAACATGACCCCTAGATCTTGATAGTAATACCACAGAAATCTCAGAAAATCTGGTATCACTGAAAGATGGCTTTGTCTTTTCATGCATCAGTAAGGATCTGCCTTCATTTCTGCTTTGAAATAATACTTGAAAATATTACTTTGGCCCAGAAATTATAGTTGACTCTTCATTTAAAAATGTTTTTACCCCTTTGGTCAATATCCTTGTTATTTCACCCTTGAAACTCTGCTGAGTCACAAGATAGCAATAAAAGTTTTTGCCTGCTCAGCATCGCTTAGAGGTTATCAGAAGCATGTAAGAAATTAAAGAGGACAGTTTTTCCTGCTCAACAAAATGGCAGGATTAATCCTTTAACAAAAAGCAATACTGGCTCAGTTGCAATATGGTGGTATAAATGTTTATGAATAAAAATATTTGCACTTAAATATAAGTAACTAGAGAAAAAAAATTAACTTTAGCAAGTGTCATACTTTGACACCACCTTAATCTAGCTACAAAAATAAAAAAAATATAGTATCTACAAGAGATAGAAGAAGTAAGTACAAAACACTCTGAATTAAATTCAGGCTTCATAGAAGTTAAATGTAGTTTAACTCCAGATTTGAAATATTTATTTTTTCAGCTATTCCTGTTTCCTTAGGAGAATCCAGGCAGTCACAGAGCAGATCCTCACGCCTGTGGAATCCACAGATGATGTTTGCATTATAGAAGCCATCACTTTATATTATATTTTTGTAACATGAATATTATATAACTTTCATAACACTTCAAAGTTCACCGCCAATAAGTCTTTTTTAAGGCTTAAACTAGAAAACCTGATGAATAACAATAAATCTACTTCTTTAATTTATTCATGTTCAACTCCATTGCAGCAAATTATGTGAATCTTGTGGAGTTTTTTTTTCCACAGTGAAAATATGAGTAGATAAAGAAAAAAACCAACTTGTTTCTCCAAGGTTCAAGCCTACCTAAAAATTATTAGATGCTTCCTTATGTCATCTTTGCCAGCCAGCACTTAGGGATATTCTGACTTTGCAAATAGAACTAATGTTGAAATGAAATATTGTCAAGCTGATAAGTCATATAGCAGATTTACTTATTTATAAGTAAAGATACTTATTTATAAGATACTTATTTAGCTTGCATAACTAATCATCTTCTCTGTTTTGTATTTCTAGTGTTGTTGTGATTTTCAGCCTTTATTTTACCCAGACGGTAACAGCTGAGAAAGCAAAAAAAGAGTTGGTTTTGGCTGTCAGTGAAAATACAACTAATCTTACCCAGACATTGAAAATTGATGTGAACAGCATACAAATCATAGGTAATCCTAGGATATACTTTTTCTCTCTATAAATCCTTGAGAACTACAGGTAACATGAATTAAAACTTTGGTTCCTAACCAGCAAAGGAATTGTAACTTACTTTCATCAGTGTCCTCCTTCTGCATTACTGAACTTTCAGGAGTTAAAACTTTGTCAACTAGGAAGTGTGAGTCAGCATTGTGTACCTTCACTAATGAGGGAGTAAAGGAGAAATTAGTGATTTCCGAGTGAAAACCACTCAATTTCATCTCTTTGATGGAGCACACTTGTAACTTCATTATCCCTTAAATTAGAGCAATTAAGCCCCAACTGTTTCATAAGTAAATGCAATTGTAATTTTATTTTGCTAAAGAATAAGGGCTCAGTAGTGAGTGAAGACTTATTTACTGAAAAGATGTCAGTAAGAACAAGCTGAATACAAAGTGCAGCTTCTGAAGAAGTATACCCTAGGAACTGACTTCATGTTCCTCTAAATCTTAGGTAAAGTGTACATGGGGGGATTAGAGTTAGGGTTATCAACGCAATTGATGATGACTGTGAATTCTGTGATTCTGTGTGAGACTTCTAATGTGCAATGTCTCCTACTATAACCTAAAGCATGCATATTTTTTGCTAAGTACTTCAGCTATCAAAGTCTAAATTCATTGACATTTTAATTTCTCTGTACTACTTGCATGACTTATTATAAGTTGTTCTAAACTGCACATCACTGTGGAAAGTGGTTGCTCATTATACTTAAAAATGCCACCAAAGAAAATAATGAAAAGCTTTTTAAAAGGTTGTATATCTGTTTATGGACTTTGAAGTAGTGAAACCTTTCTTGCTGTGGATTATCAAAACACCTCTTTTCACATAAGATATCACCTGTCTATTGCACCAGGAGTGCTTCGATAAAGTAACAACTGTAACTATGAGTCATAATATTATATAGTAGTGTTGCAACCTATGTATTAGTTTGTTCTGCAAGAGAATTCTTATTCCTGTTTCAGAGAGGAGGGAGGGAACTGTAACACAGGTGTCACTTGCTTGAAATCACAGTTTTCCCTGTGATTAAAAGTAATTTCCCTTCTTGGACAATATCCCAGGTTAATTTAAACTCATCTGATCTAAATACTTTTCTGTAAGAGTATTCTGAAAATCTTCACTGTATAGAGTATCAAAACAGAGATTTCCCAGTTGAAGATATTTGATATGCTATACAGTGAATAGGGATTGAGGATTGAAAGGGATTAATATAGACTATTCCTCTTTAGAAAGATCATGTAGATAGACTAAAGGCTTTGACGAGGGTGAGATGGTCAAAAGGAGGTAAGCAGGACAAAGGTAGTTATTCAAAAATAAATAATCACAGCTGATTTTTTTTTCACCTTTCTCTGAGTTTCGTTAAACAAGATATTATAATATAAGGCAAGTTTATAATGAGCTTGCTTTCTTCCAGTAGCTGCTGAACACCTCACTACAACGATGCCTTCAACTTCATCAGGTCAGTATCTTTCATAAAGCAGAAACTATTTCTTGTTACCCATGCAGTACAAAGAAATATAAGATTTACTGTTCAGCTGGTATAACTTAGTAAAAGTGCCATACTGTAGTTAAGGCTCCACTGATAGGATTCATTCAGCAATAGTTCACTGTTTCTGACCATTTGAGAAAACTGTGGTGATCTGAAGTCAGTACAAAAGCTCTCAGAGTTTAATCAGTGGATCAAAACAAAACTTGAGCATCCATCAACCAGCTGAGTCACAAGAACTTTCACAGATTTAAGCAGGTAGATGAGGCTGGGGAGTCCTACTCTAATGCTGTCACTAACTAAGCACTGTCAATTAATAGACTCCTTCCACTATCAGTGGAAGTCTTATGATGGTAGGGTATGAAGAAGACAAAACTCCTTGCACATTGAGTACAAACATAAGTCAGATTAATAATACAGCAAGTGCCATACTTAGATGCAGGTGGAGTTGTTACATACAAACTGCATACAAATTCTCCAGGGCAGAGTATGATCCCATGACCTTCACAGAATTTATGTAAGCTAATGATACACACCTATGAATACAGAAGCAAATTATTGACAGTCTAATTACAGCCATAATAAGAGAAGAGTTATTATTAATCTAGCTACAGGCATACCAATGTGTACAGTCCAAAGTTTACAATTACTGCATCTTATTCCCATAAATACAATTAGAACTGCTAACATAGAAATTTCACCCGATCTGCCTCTTCCTCTGGTATGCTATCTCAATGCTCTCCTGAGTCCTAAGTTGAGTATTGCTAATCATCCTTAAGAAGAAGTTGAGAGGTGCCAGAGGAAACAGGAAATGAGCTGGGAGCTGTTAGCACTCCAGGCTGAAATGGGAATAATGTTCTTGCTGTGGATTCCTTCCCCCTTGGTCTTGTGTCTGCTTGGGGTCATTTTTGTATGCTTGCTAACACTGTCTGCTTCCTTTCTTTTTCAGTCTAAATCCCATGATATACCCAAATTAACTATATCTGCTGGATGCTTGCATTTGCCCTGACATCCACCCTTCAGCTATTTGTAAACACTGGGGATCTTATTAATGCTTACAAATAGCTGAAGGGTGGGTGACAAGTAGAAGGGGCCAGTCTCTTTGCAGTGGTGCTCTGTGAAACTTCTTCACTGTGAGGGTGACAAAGCCTGGAACAGAATGTCCAGAGAGGTTGTGGAGTCTCCTTTCTAGAGACTTTCAAGACCCACATGGATCAGCACCACTAAATGAATTTGTGTTGGAGCAATCACAAATAAGCATTTCAATTTTCTGGAATGTTATGCATTTAACTTTGCCTATATATAAAAATATATTTGTATTATTGAGTTGTTCATATGTAAATATGTTTACATGCATGTATGGACATATGCCTGTATGGAAATAGACAAATATGAGATTGGTTTGAAGCTCCTCTCAGTGCAATAACTGATCTGTTGAGTAATGCTACTTATATGAAAAATGTACATATACATTTTAGTACTAATACTAAAGTTGTAACTTGTCTGGTTTCAACAGATCTCACTAGTGTTATTACAAGCTCCTTGACCCAGCTTCAGATCAGAACTTTTACATTCCAGGGCAGACAAAACATTGCTATTTTTTTTAATGGGCAAAACCCCAAAAAAGTCTTTTGAAGTTACTGAAAAGTATGTGACTAGACCTAAAAGAATAAGTTTTAAAATACACTTGGGGTCCACATTCTTTTTCATACATTTCTTGTGACATTTGACTTTATGGTCAAGCCACTGAAGGTGACATTACCATATTATTACCTAAGCTGAAGTTTGGTGATACAGCAAATAATACAGATATACGAGCAGACAAACTACTGCTTAATTCTGCCCAAGCAACTGCAGAGGTGCTCCCAGAGAGCAAGAAGTAGAGTTCTAATGTTGGACTGTGTTTACCTAGGTTCTGGACAACTCACCACAAGCAAGTCCTCAACAACTGTAGGTGAGCAACTACAACTGGGGTGATGCAGGGAGGTTATATGACACAGTCTGAGATCTTAGAATTACACCATGTACAGCCTCTTCTCACATCATTTGCTTCTTGCTTTTCATTCCTGCAAATACATGATAATGTACATGAAATACCTTTGATTTGACTAAGGACAGCTCTTCAGAGAGAAAGAACTTTTAAGACTTGTAAATACTACAAAAATGGTATATGTGTAATGTATATTGATTTTTATATTGATACTAATACGGACTCCTTATTTTTGTTTCCAATTGTTTCTTGGGGCTTTGTGGGAAAAGAAAAAAAAACAAACACAAAAGAAACAAAAGAAAAAAAAGCAACAACACACTATTAGCAAACTCTTACATGACTTTCTGTGGACAGAAAGTCAAAGCTGTTTGACTCTTTGAAAACCTCCCCCAGCCTACTAAATGGTGAAATATATATGACATTTATAAGCAATCTGAGATGGGTCTAATGGCTTTACTGACATTTTTTAGTTGAGTATAGCAATTACATTGCAATATAGGGTAATTTGCTGTTTAAAAAAAAAAAAAAAATTTCCTACAAAGTGTTAATTTCTTTCTATCCAGTAGGTGGCAATGCTGTTTAGTTTTCGGAGTTGAAGAATAAACTGGAATTGATCATGTCATATGTTAACAGTGTTTACTTATATATTGGACTTGTACAAAACGTATTTCTAGATTATTGGCTAGGATTTTGTTCTGGGTCTAGAGTACAGAGTTTTGTCTTTGCTCATTTGTGGTGATTAATTCATTGGCACTGTATGATTGATTAAAGTATGTTTGGTTTGCTTCAGTTACCAATTGGATGCAAAATGGCAGATCTTTTGCTTTACATTGTCTGTATTACTAACGCTGAAGTTGCTTTGTAAAACACCTTGAAAAGCTACAATACATCCAAACCAGCTTCACTCTGTCACTTGTATACAATGCAATATCATGCAATCATTTACTTAATCTGATTACAGAACTCAGAATCGTTTTATGAAAAAAAAAAAATCAAGCAGTAGTGGCTAAAGGCTGAAAGATCAGGTCTATAAATTAATATTTTTCCTTGCATAAGAAATTTTGACCTTCTGCAAAAGATACTTGATTTCATCAGTGTTTATAAATATATAAAGGGCGAGTGCCAAGAGTATGGATCCAGGCTCATCTTGGTGATGCCCGATGAATGGATGAGGGGCAATGGGTGGAAGCTGAGGCATAGGAAGTTTAATGTAAACATGAGGAGGAATTTTTCCACTGTGAGGGTGACAGACACTGGAACAGGTTGCCCAGGGGCGTTGTAGAGTTTCCTTATCTGGAGACATTCAAGACTCACCTGGATGTGTTCCTGGGTGACTTAGTCTAGGTGATCCTGCTCTGGCAGGGGGGTTGGACTAGATGATCTTTCTAGGTCCCTTCCAAACCCTAACATTCTATGATTCTATTTACTGAAGTAAAGGAAATATGTGACTAGTTTACATAAAATGTTATGTATTTTTTGAGAATTTTTAAATTAGTAGTTATCCAAATCTTATTTTAGCAGCATGTTTTTGTTCATCTTAATATGATCTATTTGAATTCTACAGATGTCTAAAACCTAAAAGAGCGTATTTGCATTAAGCAAACATTTATGCTCTAGGAAAAACACTATTAGTGAGATCCCACAATGTTCAGGATCTGCCCATATATTATTTTTGCAGAAATTTGCAAAAATAATAACATTTCTGAAATTCCTGGTACTTTAAAATGCAATCTTAAAGGCTTTCATTTTCAAGATATGATGGTTAAAAGATTCTTTAGTATGATTAAGTGCAACATTGTATTGTGTTGAAGAAATTAAATTAAATTGTATTCAACTAAACCCAGATTTTTTTCATTGCTATTTAAACTAAATTATAGTTTTCTCAATCAAGCATAAGAAATTGGAAAATGTAATTTGTTGTATTATATAAAGTACTTTATTTGAGTAGAGGAAGGAAATGGGAATTCATGGAAATTTTCTTCCAGTGTTACTTCAAGCTTAGTTTTAAAAACTATGTCACTTCTGAGAACTTGCTTCATTCTGTGCCAAATTTATCTTTTTAGTATGTGATATTTCATTCCAGGCTTCTAAAATTGCAGTTCTGTAAAACACAATAGAGTGGTTGATTTGATTTTTGCTAAAGTAACCAGAGGTAAGTCAATTTTTCTTTATAGTGGAACTGCATTACTGCTGTGCTGTTATTGCTATTGTCCTTATTATTTCAGCTGAGTGTTTGCCACCTGCTGAACTTTGTGATGATGGACTAACCTGCATTAGAAAAGATTTATTTTGTGATGGAGTATTTGACTGCCCAGATGGTTCAGATGAATCTGAAAAAAGATGCGGTAAGAATGTAAACCTGTAAATCAGACTTAAACATACTTAAAACTGTCAGTAGTTTGTAAATAGTTTATAGGCAATAAACTGCTCAGTGAAGTCCAAATCAATTCTTGTAACGATAAAAACAAGAGTGATTGTTACAATCTTTATCTTGTAAATGGAAACAATTGTCATTAAAATTCTCATTAATGATGCTTATGCTTAATAAATAATTAAAAGAACTCCCATGTTGTTCTTCTCTTTTGCATTTTAAGAGCACGGTCCAATTGGCCGTGGAAGATAGGAGAAAGTGGGAATGCAACAGTCCGAAAACCCAGATCCCCAGTTCCAGTTT
>JANHGL010021113.1:0-14486 GCA_024611195.1 Ceyx melanurus
TTTTAATTTAAGAGATGCTGTGAGAGCATCTCAATGCATCTAAAGTGCAGTTATATCAATTAGTATAGTAAACCTTTTCTATAATTTTTCTATTTTAACTTTATGCTTAGTCCCAAATCTCCTGAGGTAAATTAAGGCTTCTTTTGGCTTCAATGGTCTTTGAATCAGACCCTAATAAGTGGAAATATTGATGGCAGGCCGTTCTTCATAAAATCATAAAATACTTGTTCCAATATCTAAAGGGTGGTTACAAAGAAGATGGAGACTTAGTGACTGGGTGACTTAGTCTAGGTGATCCTGATCTGGCAGGGGGGTTGGACTAGATGATCTTCTAGGTCCCTTCCAACCCCTGACACTCTGTGATTCTCTGATCCACTAATTTTACCCAAAGATACAGTAGTGGAAAAATAGGTTCTATTTGGATTTAATGAACAATTCATTTCTTTACTTACTTTGACAGTTTGAGACTTGTAGGTATAGAACAGGAATTATTGTCTGATTCATTGTCTATTTAGACCATTTCATATCATAATTTCTGAATTAATTTGTCAAATGCAGTTCATAAAGGACATAGCAGATGGATTAACTACACACACTTTAATAATAAATGAAATTAAATGAATAGCATTATGTCATTTAGATTAGATTTAGTCTGCATGAAATATACCCCTGTACTGAGTACTGCCAACTTGAGAGTATTACATATTCAGTGTAAATTAAAAATTGGCAGTAAAGGTTTATTGACAAAATAAATTTCAATTAGCAAAGACTAAGTATCTGCCACTAACTAGAAAATGGTAAGGTTGTTAGAGATAAATTTTGAGAGGGTTTATATGTGGCTGTTATGTTTATTGTGTGTTATTTGTCTTGTTTACAAGGCTGATCATACAAAACTAGCCAACAGAAAGTCTTGGTCACAAAACAGTCTATATGAAGTGAACATATCAAATCATTACAGAAATTACTTAGCATCCCTGTTTTTCTATTTCCTTTCCCTTTAACATTCCCCATTAGAACTCATTTTCTTCTAGTGGATCTCCCTCAAGTTACAGAATAATCAATACCTCTTTGGAAGAATATCTGTTAATTATTTTTATACCTCTTATGGAAAGCTTACGAAGCTGAGATGCTGTGAAAATGTGATTTTGATAAGGCATATGTGGCTTTTCTACTTTTCCACAGCACTAATTCTTTCCAGGGATTACACCCTAACCTGATAGTCTCATAGTAAGTGTTGGCATAACTGTGTTTTAGGAAGCATGATGAGAATATGAAAATAGTATTAGCATAGAATATGAAAATAATATTATCAGTTTTCTTCAAATCTGTGAGATTTATCATTAAAAAAAAAAAAAAAAAAAAGGAGGGAATTTTGCCTGGAGTGTTACATGTGAGAAAAAGTTCCTGATATAAAGCCATTAGGGAGGATTTCATCTCACCTAAGCTCACATGTCTTAAGTGCAGGTATCTCAAAGTCAACCTACACTCCTTTGTAGTCAATAGAGAAAAACAAGCCCTAAAATACTAACTTTTACATAGATTAAGTTTAAAGAGATGAATGCCATGCTTAATCATTACTGTCAGAGAAAGGGAGACACCCTTGGGAGATACAGCCTATTATAATACACGTGTATAAAATCCTTGTATCTAATTACCTTTCTATGTGTTCCTCTCTTGCTCTCTTCATTGTCTATGTATGTAATCCAGATTTTATTTTATTTTTTTTGAGGTAAACGTTCAGATTCCTGGAACTAGAAGAAATGTATCCCACTGACTTAGATGAACATTTATGACACTACATTAACTGATTGATACAGGGCACAGAACACACTTCTACACAAATCCCTTGTTGCCACCAAAAATACTGTTTCTGGAGCAGTACCTTTCTTGCAATGAAGCTGTTGCTCTAAGGAATGTGGGAACCCAGGTGGAGCTCTCACAATTACAACGTGGCTGTGCAGGTCTCCAGCTGCAGGGAGTGCCTGGAACCAAGTCCCTGCATGGGGAGGCAGGCGAGTTACCTCCTGTCCTCCCTCACTTTCCAGGTTGCCCTTACACTAAAGATCTGAGGTTCTGGAACTTGAGGGCCAAGCAACTGAGGATGTCAATGAAGGTCCATCCAGTTGTTTGCCTGAGGTGAGTTAGCAAGACCCATGTGTTAGAAATGTTTGTGTTGTGTTAAGACAAAAAGGAGGGTCATTGTCATAGGCAATTCCCTTCTCAGGGGAATGGAGGGGCCAGATCTATTCCCCAGTGAAGTGCTGCCTTCCTGGGGCCTGGGTTGGAGACAGGACCAGGAAACTCCCTGGTCTGGTACTGCCCTCTGATCATTACCCTCTGCTGGTAATGCAGTTTGGTAGTGATGATGTTTCAAACAGAAGTCCTAAAGTGATAAAAAAGGACTTCAAGGCTCTGAGGTGATTGGCTGAAGGATTGGGAGCACATGTAGAGTTTTCTCCAATTCCTTCAGTGTCAGGAAGAATGTGAAATGAACAGGAAAACACACCTGATTTGCACATGGCTCAGGGCTGGTGCTGCCATGGAATTTTAATTTTTTTGACCACAGGCTACTTTACAAGACCCCAGGCCTGCTGGCAACAGATGGAGAATTCCTGTCTCAAGAGGGAAAAGGATCCTGGGGCAAGAGCTAGACAGGCTCATTGAAGGGTCTTTAAAGTAGACTCAAAGGGGGATGGGGATAGAACTGGGGTTGCTGGAGAGGAGCCTGGCAGAGGCATTCGAGTACCCGTGGGGCAGTGTGGTAGTAAGGTCTTACAGTCAGCTCTCATCCTGACAAATTGAATAAAACCAATACTTCTCCCAGAAAAATCAAACTATTATGGACATCTTGATAATTTACACTTTTAAATTAGTACAATATTCAAGAAAAAACCTTGCTGATAAAAGCAGAACTCCTTCCAAAAGTCCACTTCAGCTTCTTTCAGCTCTATCTCTGAACCAGCATTCTGTGGGATAATTCATGAACTAATCTGTTCAGACAGTGTTTTACTGATTTCACCAACTGTGCTTCCAATCATTTGAAAATCCATGTAAAGGGGAAAACATAAAACATTCATTAAATATAATTTGTTTTATCTAGGAATATTCCACATTAAAATACAAATAAATACAGATCTGTACATAGGATTGTCATATCGTGTTATAATACTCTATGTAGCCATTTATCTGACCCTATAATGACATGTGTGAAAGGATTTAATATGATACAAGTGGTAAATATGACAAACCAGTGAACTCCCTGAGGCTAGCAAATTGTTAGAAATAACATTTTAAAGAAGTCTGCCCAGGAGAGGTATCATTTGTTACTTCCTGGAGTTAATGATCTCATGTCATAGACAAACTAGGTTATAATCTGTTCTTATGACTCAAGAGAAATATCTAAGAAAATAGGAATAAATCATGACTGCTGTCAGGTCATTTGCCAGAGCATTCCTTGAGAGCTTAGGTTAAAACTACCTCAAGGCATTTTCTGGTACATGGCAAAGGGCTATCCCTTCATGAGCACAGAATTTTAGTTCTTGCCTTTATGACACTATTTTGAACCCTAACTATAGTTGGATAACAATAATGTCCTGACTCCCAAGTAAAAGAAATTACTTGCTCTATTAAAAGAATTCTGAAAGTGGCAGATTTCAGTCGGTACGTAATTTCTTTTGGCTACTTGCTACGTAATTTCTTTTGATTACTTAATTGCACAGGAAAATAAAACATCATACTTTGTGGCTAAGCTGTATTCAAGAGCTTCTTAATACTTTTAGAAGTGTATGACAGAGAAATAATAGTTACTTTGAAGATCTTTGGGGATGTAGTCATCAGTTCTTCCACCTTTTGCAACAATAAGTAATTCCTCCCAACAAACAGAGTTTATTTATCATAACCAGGCTATACCATGCTATTAGTATAAAAGCATAGATTATTGCAGAGATATAAGGCACAGATGATTACAGATATATGGCTAATATGTTCAAAATATATATAATGCAGTTGATTGTTTGATTACCAACTTTAATGGGAGCAGGAGGGCATTAAGCACTCATTCCTTACACAGAGTAGAATCAATCAACTTTATATCAAGAGATTTGCATGACTTTGTGTAAACACCATCATCTAGAGAAGCATTTCAGTTCAAGGCAACACTTAAATACCTGCATCAACTCAGGCACTGATGCTAATGGGGCTTAAGCTTCTGTTTAATGCTTTGCTAAATACAGGTGTCTAAGTATAAAAGTTAAGTTCCATAATAGATAGGGCTTGGTGACTGAACAGTTCAATTCACTCACCAAGCTGCTTTCCAAACACCTGACTGCACAGTGGAAGTCAAGGGTGAAAACTCAGACAATGCATGAATAGATCGACTTCAATTTGTTTTTTTGTTTGTTTAGTTCTATTCAGTGAAGAAACTTGGTGTCTGTCATCAGACCAACAGTATGGATCAAGCATTTCTATTTAAAATACAGTTGTTGCTGATGTTGTTGACCAGAAACAGTGGATGGCAGGATAAAAGGGGACAGATTGAAGATTAAAAAAAAAAAGAGGACCTAAATCATGGGAGTTGATGTTCAGCCTAGGTACACAGACAAAAGTTGGGCACTAAATTGTTTAACCACAATTGCAAGTATCATGAAGAGGTGTATCCATAACATTACTATTTTCCTTCATATAACTTAGAGGATATAGATTACCATAATTTCAGGTAAAGTTTAGTGTTCTCTATACTAACATTATAAAAACATTTGTATCACCAAAAAAGTCAATATACATATTTTTTTTTTCCTAAAAGTAGTTTTATCATGCTAATCTAAAGCTCTTCTTTAATAATTAAAAAAAAAAAATCCTTCATTGTTTACAGTTTGCAATTATTCACTTTTTATTTTTATTTCTGTCTTTTCTAAACAGTGGAAAAATGTGAGCCTATCGCTCCAGTCATTATTGTCCTTACATACATTTTTATTCTCTCATTATCAAATTTCAAATCCCTTAACTGATGATCTTTCACTGGCTGTATCTGTCTTATCATCCATAGCCAGTATTATCATCCAGGTTGGAGTTGGTGCACATCATTCACCTGCTTAGTAGATCATACCTACATTATTTGAAATAACTAATATATTCTCAGTCTTAATATCTGCTTCTACTTTCTTTGTTCTCCTTTGCACTTTTCTGTTGAAAACTTTGAGTTCTGGCACATACTGTATTCTATTATTAAAAAAATATATATTATTTTTTAGAAAGAAAGTATTTTTGTTGAATCACCACTTATTGTTTTCCTGTTCATTCCTGGTATTATTTCTGACATATTGAAATTTTAAGTCCGATTTTAATATTAAGTGTTTTCCCCAATCCTATATTTCCATAGCACTTTCAAAGAAGTTCCAAACTTTTACTGTATTCTTGTCCTTTATTTTTCAGTTACTCTGAAATTAATAAATATATCAAAGTCACCCCTCTTGAAATGGAGTGTTTTAATTAAAGACTAATTTAATTAAAATGTATGATTACTGCTTCCAAGGGTTTTTTTTCTGACTAGCTCTTCTGAAATTTCTTTCCTTGTAACTGAAGCCAAGTCTGAGATAACGTTAACTCCTATAATGTTAGGATGAAATTTATCTTAATTGTAGCAGACATCCAAAATATCTGCTTTACAATGCGATGGATTGTGTTCTAGAAATGACTGTTTTCAACACTAGCTGTCAGGGGACTGTAGAATAACTAGCCTAGATGTTGGTAATTTATGGTGTCATTTAGCCAGATGAGTTCTCTTACTGCTTATCACAAAATCCAGTAAACATAGCTATCATCAGAAAGAATTCACCAATCAGTTTCCTTTTGTATTTTCCCTGTTCACCCTCACCTAATATGTGATCTCACAGTCTTCTTTCCCATAAAGCACATAAAAAGGAATGCAGTGTATAGTAACGGGCATTAAAATGTGAGGCGCATACAGAATTTCTTCCTGAGAGGCTTACTACACAGTGCAACTGACTGAGTATCTCTAAGAGCCAACAACACTCATGCTTAATTGCTGAGAGCAATAAGCATCCAAAGAGGCTTCTAAGGCAAAAGGAAAAGGCACTGTCCAAAAGTGCTCATCATTCTGTCTGAAACATAACATCTCACCCACTCCTGCACAGAAGTTTCAAATAGTAAGAGATACCAATAAGTGGGCACAGAATCTAAGACCTAGTGTGAGAACATAATTGGACTCGAGGGTCTTAAGGGTCTTTTCCAAACAAAAAAATCTTTGATTCTATGACCATAAAGCTTTAGAATTAGGATTCAACTTAAGTATATGGAATTCAAATGTACATCTGTAGCACTGGTCTCCCCATACGTGGTAGCTCCTACTTAGCCAATGGAGGGCTACTCAGCACGATTAGTAGAGCTGAACATCAATGTAGTTCACCATCAGATAGACTCCTGGAGTTCACTACAGTTGCCTAAACATATTTATTCACTGGATGTAGGTGCTGTAGGGTATCTCTTCAGGCTGATGAATCACTCTGTGTGTATTGACTTTCTATCCATTAACTGCTCTAGCTTTTATATACCTAATACCCATATAGATATATACATAAAGTAGATACCTCAATTCAGAAGTTTTTATTTCAACCCTGTTTTAGATATATTTAAGTGTGATGAAATCTTTGCCTGAACTGCATATAATGCATTGCTTTATGAAGTGAAGCCATACTAAGAAATTCTCCAACTCCACACCATAATTCTCAGCCTTCCTCATTATGCTGAGACAACAGTTTAGAGTCTGTAGTAGAAGCAGATTACATCAATGGCCTGGATTAAAAATGGTCATTTGTTTCAGAGGACTACTTTTAATCTAGATTGTTTCAGTACACAGACAAACTGCTGTGTTAACACAACTGAAGAGGTGGTAAATCATATCAGTGATATAGGAGTGATAAGACAGTAAAGTGAAGGGGGTTAAAATTTCTCAAAGTTCTTTTGAGAAAGTAGCAATAACATTTCCTTGAAAAAGTGGAGGCATTGTGTAAAAAAAAAAAAATGTGCTCCAACTTTTGTAAGCACATCTTATGTACTTAGAAAAATGAAATCCTTGAAGAGGAAAGTAAACGCTGATGAAATGTTAACAATAGATTCTGTTCAGATTTCACTTGTGTAGAGCAGTTTTCTAGTGCATTTGTATGCTGCAGATCTTATTTAATATGACAGTTGGTATTCAGAGCCCTACACATGCTTCAAGGCTAATTGTACTCTCCTGGGGACTGTGGTAGAAAAAGAGCCTTTTAGATGATATCACAAAAGACTAAGTCATTTTGATAGTCCGAAGCTTCTCTTGAAAGAGGCAGCTACCACTCTTTACCTCTTCCTTTACCCCATTATCACTTTCCTTCTAATTCTTCTGGGGCTCAACTGAGCTTATACTGGAAAATTTAGTTTGTTTTCTTTTGTTCCTTTTGGGTTTAATAAGTGAGTTTACATCACAGAAGTTGCTGAGCAGCACCAGAGGAGTTTGAGAAATTGCATCAGGTGGATCACAGAGAGATTACAATGAAAAAATATTTTCTTTTGGTGGTAGAGGACTGTTAAATTTACTTGCCACACCCCCTGGAAGGTAGATTTTGAGAACATGCAGCCAAGGCAAAGAGAAAGGTAGAAGTGCATTATACATAAACTGAAGTTCCCTGATAATTTCCAGTCAGTGCAATTGCAGGTGACTGCTGATGCAATGGCACAGCTGCACATCCTCACCTTTATATTAGTACTACATGGAGTACAGCTGAACTGAAACTAAGAAAGAAATTCATCTGGGAAGGTAGAATGTATTTTCCTAAAATATATTTTCATATGGAGTTGTTCCTTGAATGGACTCATTGAAAGGCTCTAAGCATGATTCTGGTACTTGGGCAGTGGTAAAGATGTGATCTTAGACACTGAAGGTGAGACTGGATTGGTGTTTCTCATTCAGGAACACCAAGTTCACAAGTGGGAAAAATTACATAAGTTTCAAGTCCAGTCACATCATACTGACTTTTTACCTGTCTAACAACATTTGGGGTCTTCTTCTCTACTCACTTCATAACATTTGCTGCCTTCCACTCTAAGCAAGAAGTCCTGTGACATTACTTTACAGGAAGGTATCATACCCTGTGACTCTCCACAGCTTGTGCAAACACAGACATTCTCTCTCTCTCAACCTTCCTCTATTCCTGCTCACCATGTCTGCTGCTCCTCCTCAGGTATTGAAGGAGATCTGTCAGAGAAGATGAAGCTGGGTAAGCCTTTAATTTGGGGATGCAAGGAGGCAATTGTGCCCTCCTAGAGGAACCATGACAGTGGGAAGACAGTGCCTGCTTACAACCTTCCTGTGTTTCACCAAGGCAGATGACAGCTATATAAAAGCCAATTTCAGTAAATTCTATGATGAAACCACAACTTCCCTCCACCTGAATAGACAGAACTTTAGCCACAGTAAGTTACAATTAAATGCTTTACCTTTGCCAAGAGTGAGAATGTGTACCTTGATAAAATAGCAGCTAATTCTGTTAAGACTAAATGTGAAGCAACAACCAAATCCATTAGGAATACATCTTAAAGTATGCCTTTAGATACAAGAAGAGGAAAAAAAATCCTCTCTAAATCCTAGTCAATATGTTCTGTTGACTTCAGTAAAAACTGGTTGGAGATCCAAGTAATTCCGTTTAAGCATTCAAAGGAAAAATCAATTCTTAAACAATTAATGGCAATTTAAATTGAGAGATATCTAAAAGAAAATTTAGAGTTGTGTGAATTTTAGACTGTACTTCTAGAACAATAGTGAGAAGTTGTTGAAGATGGCAAGACAGGCATTGGCTATGCTTTTCTCAAAATCTACCTGGTTATTTATATGTCTTTAACTTGATGCATGACCTGAAAGTATGCCTTAAAAATATTTTTCTGTTGTTTTTAAATTGCTGTCTAGGAGATACTCTGAAAAAAAACAAGCAGCTGAAACTAATACTAGCATCCTATTAAATTTAATATGGGAAGAATCCCTAGATTTGAGTCAACATTAATAACATTGAGGGCAGAAACTGCCCTCTAGGTAAAAGCTATTAAAACATCTTTTAGAGACATAAGATGGGAAGGTTGCTAAGAGATCAATAAGCTACATGACTGCTATTCATTGAAATACTGTATTCAGTGCTACAACAAAAAACCTTTTTGTCACATTAATCTCTCAACAACATATTCATCATTTAAATGATGAACGAATTCTTTCTTTAAATTCTGAATTAATGGCCTGCATAATTTAATTAATTAAAAATGCCCATGTCTTATTACAGGTTTTGACATGGAAGGTGAACAGCTGTCGAGGCTCCAACACTTCAGTCTTGGTTTGCAGTTCAGCTTCTGAGAAATTATGAAGCTGAGGGAATTGCCTTAGACTTCTGTTAACTAATCATCTTTGAAAAAGTGGCCTGATTTCTCAGTCACAAAACTAAGGGGTAGCAAGCCAAAAATTTAGAAGCATCTTTTATTCTGTGACCACTTTATTAAAAAAAACTGTTTTAAGGAAGAAAGGCATTATAGGCCATAAAAGAAAATTACTTAAGTAGGGAAAAGATCATTAGACACATTATTTAAATCCTCAGCATTTGAAGTGACCTATGCACTTTTAATCAAGATCTCAGTACATTAATTTAATGGTAAACTTAACACAATGTATTTATTAGAAGGCTATTGAAGAAGGATAAAACTTCCTGCTTGACAGTTGATTTATCCATCTTGTTATGAAGATTAAAACATATTATTTTAATCAAATCTACTACTTTGACGATAAAACACCAAAAGAAACACAGATTTTAGAGTACTCAGAAAAATGCATTTCTTATGTAAATAGGTAGACTAGAGAAAGACATTTTGTTTGGCTACATGCTTTTCTGTACTTGGTCTTGAATTCATAGAGCTGTTCAGACTCTCTCTAGTGTCCAGTCTACTCAGTCAGTTTATTGTAACTACTGCTGCTGGTAGAAATAACCTTAGGTTATTTCTCCATAACCTAAGGTCCTGTCTTGCTAGACCTTTTATGCTGTAATCTGTAAGAGGTGCAAGTATATTAAAAGACCTAGGCATGTTTCCCAAATGTAGTAGTTGAAGAATAGGGCTTCAATTTCCTTTTAGTGTTGGGTTGTCAGTGTCACATTGTCTAAGTGCTTAAAAGTGCAGTTTTCTATCTTCTCCCTGACACCAGATGTTGTATGGATCTTGGAGTGAGAGAGAGGTAATTTTGTGGACTAAGATATGAGGTGCCATCACTAAACTGGGGAGATGGGGAAGCACTGAAACTTGTGTTCAAAGAATGACTGTGACATATCTAGACAACTTAAAGGTAGGGTGTTATTATGTAAAAAAACCCCCCACATTTGCTAGTGCCTGCAGCAAAATGAATCCACTTACCTGGTAAATCTAAACTATATCAGTGTTCCAGATGAATGCTTGGGGCATCTCCAGTGATATAGTTTTAATTGTATCCACTTTAATTAAGTTTAAATTAATTCTGGCACATGTATGCTCAGATTCTGATTAGTTATTTTCTAATAACTGATGCTGTAACTATGTTCTGGCAGGATGATCATGCATGTGCTGAAAAACATATCATGACAGGGATTGTCCTTTGATAGAAGTTGTCTTTTCTAATCATAGTCATTGACACTTTCTACAAACCTGTTGGCTTTATGACAGTCTCATGCCTTTGGCAAACTAGTGAATGGCTGAACTGCATGATCTGATTTCACAGTTGACTGTATATAAATATACAGTGGAAAACAACCAAGTGGAATCTGAATACACATGTGCCAGGCGTAATTACAACTGATGCAATTAAAACTATATCATTGGAGATACCCCATACTGTATATTGCACCCCTCAGTGAGGAAGGCTGATGCTTTGCCTGTCTTGGCTGCTGTGATCAGGGCCAAGGGAAGCCACTTGGAGAGAGCAAGAAAGTGCCTTCCTGAAAGTAACAGGACACACTAAGCTGAGAAATATGGCCAAGAAATAGAAGCACAGGAAAAAGTGAACCATCAGCACTTGTAGAAACTGTCAGACACCTTGCTGGGGAGAAGTTCTGGCATCCAGAAACAGAGCTACAGAATGCCTTAGACTTGCTAAAGTATGGGGCATTTGTAGGAAACTAGTGAGAGTTTCTTAGAGTTAATACAAACCCAGGGAGCCACTGAAGTCTTCTAGAAAGACAGACCTGAGGACAATACCTCTCTTGACAAAGCACACGTGGAAGGACTGAGATCTTTGTTATCCCTCTGTACAGGATTACCCCACAGTTGAACCTCTTAGTCCTGCTTTCTTGAAGGGTTCTATTGTTTCACATGTAAGTTGTGTTGTAATAAAGTATAATGTGTGTTGATACAGACGTGGTATACTACTGTGATAAAGAGTCTGATGATAGGCTCACTTTAAAGAAGAAATATGTGTTGTTTCCCAGAAAGGTCTGTTTTGGAGGCTTGGCGTACACTGGTGTTCCCAAATTTCTTGCATCTCAAGGCAAGCTAAGTTGTTATTCCACAGTTTGTTGACTATGGATGGTGATAGTTGAATTCTTTAAAGAAATAATATTATTCAGGACTTCGAGTAGGAAAGCTTTCTTCTGACCAAAGAGGCAACCAAAATCAGAAGAATCCAGCTTCTTGTGTCAGGCAGTCCCAGGTCATTACACTCCTGCTTTACTTGCTCCTGATCTTTAAACTTTGTATTTCCTTGTATTTTACAAAGAGAGAGTTATTACTGCCCTCACCCCTCTCCATTTTTATTAAAAAAAAATAATTTTAATGAGTCTTCCAATAGCTGTACAGATTCTAGCTGAGCTGGGATTGTGCTTCTGTCCCTTTTGCTGTTGCTATTTATGTGAAATATCAATTTCTACTTTCTGGATCCTAGTGAGATGTTTTGCTGTAAGGCTTTCTTTTCTAGGGATTTCATTTTCATACAGAAAGTTTCAATTCCATAATGACTTTTGTGAAACAAATCCTCACAAATGTTACCTTTTTGATGAAAAATATGTTATTTTATGTATTGTATTTACTGTGAGAAACTACTTACATAGTATTGTGGCAGGTGCAACTGCCCTCAACAGACAAAACATAAAGCTAACTGGGTTATGCTGGAGCAGTTTGGTGCCTCATCCAGAGTAGTTTAACATTTGGTCATTAATCTGCACTTTCCAGTGCTTAATTGGCACCTCAGGCACTTGTCTGTGTTTTCTCTGGGTTTGTCCCCCTCAAGCAATCAGAATGATCACAGTTCACCCTTGACTGGGGTATAAATGGGGTCCTGCCTAAGAGCCAGAGGAGTTGTTTCTTCACAGAGCATCAGGTCTGGCAGTAGGACCCTCCCTTTGGCACATCATCCAAGGACACTTCCATGGATTGAACGAGTGTCTGTGGGTTGAGAGAACCTCACCCCCCTTTGGGTGAGTGGTGTCTTGATCACACTGGTATGGTTTCCCCTTGATGAGTGAGTGTGTGCCCGTTTTGGTTCATTTTTCCTTAAGGTCTAGGAATTAGTTATGTAGTATTTAATTCCCAACAGATATCTAAACTTGTATTTGGTCAGAAGGAGAGCTGGGCAACTTCCATTGCAATAAACCCCATTTTGGTTAGTAGCTGTTCTTTGGTGTGTGGGTCCCTCTGAGTATCTGCACCATTATGATCTAATAAAGTATCAGTAGGTATGTTAACTGCATCTCTACACCTAACTGTTACTAAGTTTTAACTGTTTGTATTAATTTTATTTTTCTGTATCAGATTTTTTTTTTCATATTTTAATATGCATTGGACTTTGAGATGTTATTGATTTGCTAAACCTGAGCAACCCATTTATCAGCTTTTGTCTGTGTACATTTTCAAACAGAGAGAGCACACTTTAGGATACTGTTCTCCAGAATGATCTGAATCTGTTTCCTATTCCATAGGATATCTTCAAAATCTTTTTTATTATCTTAAAGAAATTTTAGATCAATATATTCATCTTGATATTTTATGCATTTGCATAGATTTGAATGAACTGTGGAATGTTCTCAAACATCACAATAGGTTCCATATGTATATATTTATATACACTATAGTATGCTGGTTCTCTAATACCAACATAATAGGAATAGTAATTTTATACTAAAAAGCAATCTTTGTTAGTACATGCAAATGTATTCCTATTGGTGGCCATAACTTCTAAATATAATAGACATAAGATTAAAGAATTTTTAGTTTTTCCAGTTTTATCGCTTTTTGACCAGCATAGTAAATTTTGAATGTCCTTCTACATTTTTCTATATCAATATGTCTGTTAAGACTTCTCTGAAGATGTTGTAACCTTTGGTCCCACTCTCCTCTATACCATCAGTCACAGATAGTTGTGTTTTAGCTCTGGAGATAACAGGTACATGGTCACTTGCCAATTTACTTTTGAGCTGCCTCCAAGCAGTAACACTTAATGATTTCTTTCAATGTCTCACCTGTGTGAAAATATACCTCTTAAAAAACAAGTGGAACATATTTTCAGGTTTACATTTCTTACATGATATTTCAAGAGACAGTCTACAATCCAAGCCTTTCTTCCAGCACTACATTTACAATCATCCTTAAGCTGTGTATCTCTCCACTGAGGCTTGAATGAACTCTGCACAGCTTTTCTCTTCCCTGCAGGTTCAGTAAAGTAGATGACAGGGATATGCTGGAGAATAATCTCCTCTCTGTTGTTTGAATGAGAAACTATATATCTGATTACTGCACTTTAATAAAATGAGGGACCTGTAGACAAAAGAGTGAAATGGCAAAGCTACTTAACTTTTTTTTACTTCTTAGTGTAGGCACATGGGATTCTTCTAGTCTTTTTCTCTAAACTTTTCTGGTGTTTAGGGAGCTTTACTTGTTCAAACAGACCTCTGTCTTCCAAAGTGTGTTGGGTTTACTGTTAACCTTATTAATTTTCTTCTGATGGTTCCTAGTTACACAGACAAACCTCTCAGATTCCTAGGTCACAGAAAGGGAAATCCCATGCTCTGATCTTGCAGGATCACAAACAGAAGGGAGGTCACAGCTCAGCACTGCAAGTGAATGAGATGCAGGCCTCCATGTGAAGAGAACTATGTGATGTAGCTATTGGTTGAAGTTCACTTGCTTTATGCAAGAACTGAAAAATTTCTCTAGTTGTGCTCTGCAGCACTTTGGTGTTCCATCAAGGAAATCAACAGTGACTATGATTCTGAGAGGGGTGAGGACAGAAACTTGGTCATTTGCACTCTGTTGCAGGTTTCTAAGACTATGAGAGTTAACTGTGGAAGTGCATTGTTATCTCTGCTGTTCACAGGCTTTAGTGTCCAGAAGACATGGCAATTAAAGTGTTTCACAGAATGTTATGGGTTGGAAGGGACCTAGAAGATCATCTAGTCCAACCCCCCTGCCTGAGCAGGGGCACCTAGACCAAGTCACCCAGG
>JANHGL010021113.1:20554-34389 GCA_024611195.1 Ceyx melanurus
CAAGAGGCAATGGGTGCAAGTTGGAGCACAAGAGGTTGAGGGGAAACACAAGGAAGAACTTTTTCCCAGTGAGGGTGCCAGAGCCTGGCAGGGCTGCCCAGAGAGGTTGTGGAGTCTCCTTCTCTGGGAACATTCCAGACCCGCCTGGATCTGTTCCTGGGTGACTTGGTCTAGGTGCCCCTGCTCTGGCAGGGGGGTTGAGTTAGATGATCTTCTAGGTCCCCTCCAATGCCTAACATTCTTTAATATTCTGTAACATTCTGTAATAAAGCTGAAAAATGTCAGTGTATATAAAGTATGTTTTGAAAAGATAAAGCCCCATCAGAAAACTAGTTTTAACACCCACATTCTAATGGGGAGGAGAGGGGGAAGACCATATGATGGAGCTTTTTTTTCCTGCAAGTGAATTTAGATATTTGTCTAAGGTGTAAATGTCTGTAAAAGTTGCTATGCAACAAATGAAAATATAGGAGAATTAACAGCTCAAAGGATCTGGAGTTCTGTAATTGAACTAAAGTAGGAACTAGACAAATTATCAATCATGGTATGTAATCATTTGCTTAAATATAATTCAGTACCAGAGATATAGAAAGTGGCAGATATGATGCAAATTTGCAAAATTGTTACCAGAGAGAATTCAAACTCTTTTAGACAAGGTAATCTATATCACATAAATTGACCAGAACAGCATATGAAATATAGGTAAAGAAAGAGTTAATACCAAATTTATAATGCAATGTTATCTATTATTAAAATACATACTTCTCTGAATGAAATAAGTATAGGGATATACCCAGTTTTATAAAAGATGTCATCAAAGGCTCTTAATAAAGGAAAAGAAAGATGCTTTATTCATTAAAATTTATAAAGCAGAAAGTAAACTGTAGGGACAGTTAGTCTTTACTGTGAAGGGAAGGTGCTTATGGCCTTTTATGGGGACCTATGCTATGTTTACAATATTAGCTGCTTGTAATCGATTCTAATTGTCAAGCTGTTTAGAAACACAGAAGCTGACAGTGAAGAACTGGAGAAACACTTCTCAGTGCTGAGTGTCTGAATGATAAAATGTCAGATAAATGGGTCATAAAGTGAAGCGTGGGGAAACAACATGTTTACACAGAGGTGAGCTTTGAACTGATCATCCATTTCCAACTACAATGATACAGGGATACACTATTACAATGTCTTGCACTTGGGTCACATCAACCCCATGCAATGCTACAGGCTGAGGGAAGAGTGGCTAGAAAGCTGCCAGGCAGAAAGGGCCCTTGGGGTGCTAATTGACAAGAGAATGTGAGCCAGCAGTGTGCTCAGGTTGGCCTGGACAACAAGGACAATGGCATCCTGGCTTCTATTAGAAATAGTGTTTCTAGAGAAGAGATCATCCCCCATTGGTGAGACCTCATCTTGAATTCTGTGTTCAGTTTTTGGGCACCTCAGTACAAGAAGGATGTTGAGGTGCTGGAACAGGTGCAGAGGGGGCAACTAGGCTGGTTAAGGGCCCAGAGAACAAGTCTTATGAAATGCATCTGAGGGAACTGGGGCTGTTTAGTCTCAGGGAGGCTGAGGGAAGACCTTATCACTCTCTGCAACTATCTGAAAGGATGTTGTAGAGAGGTGGATGCTGGTCTCTTCTCAAAAGTAATCAATGATAGGACAAGAGGGAATTGCTAAAAACTGCACCAGGGGAGGTTTAGGCTGGACATTAGAAAAAAAAATAATTCTCTGAAAGAGGTGTCCAGCATTGGTACAGGCTGCCCAGAGAGGTGGTTGAGTAACTGTCCCTTGAGGTGTTTAAGAGTTGTGTGGATGAGGTCCTCAGGGATATGTCTTAGGGTGAGTTAAAGGTTGGACTGCATAATATTGTAGGTCTTTTCCAACCTAAGTGATTCTGTGATTTTGTGTCAGCTCAATGTCCCAGTTAATGCTAGAGACTGGTTCCCTTCCATTGGCCTTGTCTATCAGCTACAGGAAACTGAGCTAAAAGTGCCCTTGATTTTTCATCTGTGAACTTTCTTATGCTCTCATATGTCCTACAGTTTCCTGGATGCTCTGAGATAAAGTAAAAAAAATATTTCCTGACCTGTAAAACTGAAACTATATCAGTGATTTCACTCCACCGGTTAGCAGACATTATCTTTGTATAATGAAACCATCTAATTTAATGTTTTTTGTTCTTTGGGTTCTAACTGTTCCAATACGAAGCATTAAGTAAGGTTGTTGATGCAGGTTTACCTTAAAAAATAAGTCATTCGAGAAATATGATAAAAATTCCAGTTGCCTAAATGACTTGCTAAAGACACAAGTAGAACATAGGCCTTCAGACTCGGTCTGCTAGATTGCATCTGTGCCAAGTGCTGTACATAGTGAATTTACTGAAATGCACATGACTTATTCATGCTTATTTTTTTTGATGTATATATTTCTTAGCTTGACCTAGAGGTTAAGACTAAAATCAGGGGAATCTTAAATGAGGGGTGGATTGCAGGCATAGATTTGAAGCATAGGTGGAGAGGGTTCATATAGCCAGGAAATCCACTGTCCATGTCCACATCTGCAGATAAATACTTTTCTGTAAATAATTTAATTTTATCTTTAAAACTTATTCAGTTAATTATTTAATAATGTCTTGTGTGATAAGAACTCTTTCTTAGAATTTTGATTTTTAGACAGGACTCAATTGTCTTTAAGTTGCTTAAAAAGAAAAAAAAATAGGTTTTTTTTCAGTTGATTTGAAAATATACAAATAAGAAAAACAGCAAAATACTTTGTATAAGGAACTGAAATACTGGATCAATGTATCATACTGCATTACCTTGAAAATGGTTTCTGTGAGCAGCAAGAAATACCTCAACATCACAGACATAGCATATGGAATAGGATATCTGTGGCTTGAGACCGGAAAAAATAATTGCAATCTATCCTTCCTGTTAATGGAATTATATTGCAGCAATTATTTATCTTTAAAGGAAGATATTTTTTTTAGAAGTTTCATAGAGGCTTTCTTTTACACATTTAAAATCTTATAAAAATCATATTGGAATTATATTTTTAAACCATTTTATGGTTTAAAAGAAGTACATCATTTTAGAAGACAACAAATTTTCAAAGCTATATTTTGTTACAGGTGTAAAAATGTTCCATTGGACTGTTGAAAGATTCTAGGTTACTATGTGGTTTTCTACGTTTATAATTTAAAAACAAATTATATTGAATAAACATTTAATCAATATCTCATCAGCATTAGAAAACAATGATTCTAATCAGAAAATACAGTCTTGCAGAGCAACGTAGAAAAGGTTAATTTTAAGAAAGAAAAAGCAATTAGTGATTCATGTTTAACTCTAAATGCTAGTTTCTTGTCCAATTAAGATCCATCTGCTCATAGTCTTTTTTGTACATATCAAAGATGTTGTTCAAACAACAACAAAAACATAAATTCAAAGATCTTCATGCAGAGAGGAATAAAAAACTCATTAATGAGAATTGTTAAACATGCCTATTATTCTGGCACAAAATAATACAGTGATCTAATGAGTTATCTGTGCTTGTTGAAAACTGACTTGAAGATTAATCTTTGTTAACTACTTGTTTAATGTTACAGTTAATAATTAGTTATCTTGTAGCCTTATATCATCCATCACTTTGCTGACCTTAATCAATTCTCTTTTTTAACTTTTAAGAGGTTGTTTGTCTTTGCTTAAGGCTACTTTGGATAAAAGATATTTGAAAGGTTATAGTGTTGAATCTGTGTGAATTTATTCTGCATGCAAACGACAAATCATTCATTATAAGTTTTCATGTTTATTGCTTTTCACAGTATAAAAGAACATTTTATTGACATTTTCCTCAACAAAAATGGCAACCACATAACATTATATCACGTTGACTCATAAATATTTTCATGCATTCTTCAGTGGCAGTGGCACTCAGATGAAAGAGCATAATCTATGGTGCATTACAAATATTCTCTGAAATCTGTAAAGATTAAATACTAATTGTTTTTATTTTGGTAGAAAATTTCCCTAACTCTGACTGTCTTAGAGACTAGTAAAAATTTGGAAACAAAACGTTGGTCTTTCAGAATTTAATTTTGCTGCTGGTAGGACTTTGAATTAAAGAAGGCCACATGTCTTCGGTTTTTCTGCCTAGATGTGTGTGCCAGTATTTGATGTGTTGCTGATATGTGAGTATTCTCCAAGTTCATACTGTATAAATTACTTTTTGCATCAAAGAAACTTCACTAAAGAGATGGATACAAGGAGTATGATCAATAGACATTTTTTTTTTGTCCTAATAAACTAGAAATAGTTATAATAAAACTAAAAAGTTAAGATAAAAAAAACCCAAGTAAATGAAAATAATACCAAGGGTCAACTTTTATTTTCACCATAATCAGCAAATTAATAGTTGCAGTTCCCGATGTAATGATATCTCAGTCTCCTGGCACACATTTTATGCTGTTTCATAGCACATGGTATTAGCTTTAATGGTTTAATGTATGTATTCAAAGCAGCTGAGTTAAAATTGCTTGGGGGACTATAATTTAAAATATGTTGTCTTTTGTGTGCATAACACCTCAGTCATAATGCACCATTAGTGTATTTTTTCCCATTTAATTATGTAAAGACTTGATTATACACCTTCTGGTGTGATGCACACTGCAATATAGAATGATTAGCTGGATCTTCAGCTAGTGAGAAGGGTATAACTCAGGTGAAATCTTGAAGCTCGAGTCATTTGCTGCAGCTGAGACTGTTCTGGTATGATTAGCACGGAGGGGATACAGCACATTAACATCAAGACATTGCAAGGTCTTCACTTGCCTGGCAATAGATTTTCCCTGAAATTGGAATGTTAATTCTAGTCTCTTGGGAAAGAACAGCTGCCTAATTTTGTGCTTGGTTACATGGGTGTAAATCAGAAAGGACTCCCTGAATTCAGTGAAGTTATTCAAGTATGAAAAGCAGTGTGATCCCTTATCAGGCCTGAAAGATATTGCATAAGGTGACCTGTAATAATCTTGTAGTGGGATAAAAGAAGTGCCTATAATGTACTTTCATCTGGTTTATAAGTAAAGAATAATTTTAGTCCAGCACTCTTTACATTCTCATCAGAAACATTCTTGGTGGAGTAAAAGCTGACAGGGTGCATTTTTTTTTCTTTCTTCTTGACTCATATATTAAAAGTTGATTAGGGGAACTTTGGAGATGATGTGGAACAAAGACTGGTTTTAATGGTAAATGTTTAAGAAGCTATTTATTCTCTGGTTTATTACCTGTTTTTAATGTACACCACCTACTCAGTGTTAAAATAAGTCAACTACTCAAATAAAATGTATTTCAGGAATTGGTTTAAAATGCTGCTGCTTGATTTTCAAGACACTGCAGTACAAGGCAGCTTTGCAAAGGGGGAAGTGTTGATCCAGAAAGGTGCTCTGTTTTCTGCATCTCCACTTTGGTGGAGTTTTCTCTGGACTGGAACACAGCCAGAGTTGGTGAGTCTACTAATTGTGGGAATTGTGGCTAACCAAATTTGTCATCATCATCGCTGTTCTAGGAAATTCACAGTAGTGAAATGAGCCAGTTGTGGAATATAGCTGTCAAGTAATTGAAGCAGGCATTTGGCAAATAAAAGTACAGTTACTGCTGTGAACCTGGGCTGTTTCTCTGATCTTTAATGAGTTGTGCATCACAAAGAAAGTTGTGTGCATTAGTTTCAAGATTTTAAATTTATAAGGGCAAAAAGTTTATGTAAAAATGATGTGATTTTTTTTCCCCCTCCTTATTTTATGCACGGCATAAATTTGATGGGATCACATCCACATTGAAAAATACCCTTACAAATGATGTCATAGAGAAGATCTCATTGTTCCCAATTTGGTCAATCTCTATTGATAATTTGCACATGTTGTCAGCTACCATGTTTTCCATCTTTCAAGCCTGCAGAAACTATAGTAAATATCATCACCTACTCCTCTAAGAACAAGTATGTGAGACTGTAGGTGATGTACCAGTCATTTGGCAGGGGCATGTGAGGCAGACAGTGAGGTCAGCAGAGACTGGGTCTTCATTTCATGATCTCTCCAACATCTGGATGGCAGAAAAAGTTTCACCACCAGCATACATTTTGGGTTGCAGGTACCATGTCTCTTTCATTAACTCATATGCATGTGCCTGCTTCTCACACAGACAAGCTTTGTCCATCAGAACTGTTTTATTCTTTAGAGTCACATTACAACCTATTTCCATAAGTATGCCATGGAAATCTACACTTCAATATGCAAGGAAAATATGCCACTCCTTCTCTCCTTCTGCCTTTTCCTGTATGTATGGTCTGCCTCTGACTTTGGAAATGTCTTTTTTTTTGCCTGGCAAAAGCAAACCTTCACAGAAAGCACCCAGTTTTCATTTGTTACAAGAGCCTCTGAAAGCCACTGCTAAAGTAGCTCTTCATACGTTCACAATGTGCCCAGATTGGATGAGGGCATTGTGCAACCTACTTCATGTTATTTCCAAATTAACAGCCTTCGCCACAGTGACTTGAGATTAGGTGCATTCACTTAAGCTATTTATCAATTATCGCTTAGAGAGATACATGTCAGTTTCTCATTAAAGAGTGTATTAGGGCATGGTAGCAAAAAGATTAGGAGAGCATTTTACTCAACTGAAAACTTGTCTGTAGTTTGGCCCCTTGCATCTGAGGTGAACTGAGAGATAAAAACCAATTTATCTCCTGGAATGGAGAAGTGCAGTTGTCTCATGCTCTATTATCAAGAACAAATATAATTTTTTATTTAATCATGTGGCTATTGTCAATGATCTTCATAATTCCCTGGATACTGGGTTACCTCGTTGTGGAGGTTCTTAATTAAAAATGTAAGCATGGAAATCAGGGAGGGACTAAAATTCATCATTGAGTAAAGATTAAATACCTTGTCCATAAAATAGAATCATAGAATCACAGTATCATAGAAGAGTAGGGGTCGGGAGGTACCTCTGGAGAGTCCAGAGTCAAGTCCAACCCCCTTGCAAGAGTAGAATCACCCAAGGGAGGCCACTTAGGAACAGATCCAGGTGGATTTTTGAAAGTCTCTAGAGAAGGAGACTATACAACCTACTTGGGCAGCCTGTTCCAGTGCTCTGTTACTCTCACACAGTAAAGAAGATTTTCCTCATGTTGAGGTGGAAAATCCCATGTTCCAGTTTGTGTTTGTTGCCCCTTACCCTAAGGCACCACTTAAAACCACTTCTACTTGACACCCACACTTCAGATATTGGTAAGGACTAATAAGATCTCCATTTGGTCTTCTGCAGATGGAACAGCACCAGGTCTCTCAGCTTTTCCTTATAAAACAGATTAATTGATTTAGCTACTTCAGCTACTGTTCTAAGAGAGGAAAACATTTTAATTTAAAAAGACTATTAAAAGATTGTAATTCATCTAGATCTTGTTAGACTCCTCTAATTGTTAACCTAGTCATCTGACCTTAATTTCACCCACTTAAAAATAGTTTTCAGACTTTCAGTTCAGCCTCTTATATTAATTACCACGGAGGTGCTTCCAAAGACAGTATGTTCCCAACCTATGTTTTTGCTTCATATGTAAAGCATTTTGTGGTTTGGTTTCTTTTGTTGTTTTTTGGGTTTTTTTTCCTTCTCTAAGTGTCATTTTGTAAAAGTGACATTTTTTGGCACTCATATGAACCCAGTACTAATAAATAAATCTCTCAGCAAAATGCAGCATGTAATCATAATCCATGTTGGTACCTCGGTAGAGCTTCAAGTGAACAGATGTGGGAAAGGGGAGGATCAGGTGGGTTTCATTTGTGATAAACTGTGTGACTGAGAAGTAGGTAACAGGGGCCAGATTTATTGGTATATAGGACTTTTGGCTGCTTTATTATGTGAAGCTCAGGTTTACAACTGTAGAGCTTGGTATACGATGACTGAATTTCTAGGGTGATATTTTGGGGTTATGTGAAATTCTTTATATAATCTGTTGTCCTATTGTTGGAAAAGCTAATCAGTATTGTGGAAGCAATATTTTCCATATTTCTTTTCTTTTTTCCTTTTTTTTCTTTCTTTTTTTTTTTTCTGTGTACTGAAAAGAACAAAGGAGGCATTTTAGATTGCCATTTTTGTTTAAAGTTTCCCCTTTTCCTATCCACGCCCACTCAGTGATTATAAACCCATTGCAGCAGCTGAATTGAGGTGTAATGGTGCAGCAGGGGTATACAAATATATTTGAAGTGATAAATGACTACTGAAATGGCACTATAAGTGCTGTTATGCTTTCTCTACTACATCTTAAATTTGTGGTTTTGTTTTGGAGTTTATTTTTTTGCTTAATTACTAGCAAAGGGATGTAGCATATTAAAATATGCCTTCTTTCATTTCTCTTCTTACCTTTCAGGCTCAGAATCTTGTGAATTCATAGGCTGGAAAGGAGATAGGCCATGTGTCATATTTGTTGTCCTTGATCAGTGAGTCATTTCTGCTAAAAAAATCCCCACTGATGTTTACACCAGAAAATTGTCTGTGTGGTTTCTCAGTTTCATTAGATTAATTGGATGACATTTTATAAGCATTAGAAATCCCAGGACACTTTTTCGTTTGTTTCAGAATAAAATGATCTAATTTTACATCTATTTCCCCTCATTCCCTTTCCTCATTTCCCTTTCTTTCATTACTACCTCCTCTCCTTGTATTCATTGCTAACTTCATATCCCTGTTTTGTCCAGTAGCCAGCCTTTCATGACAGTGCTTCAGCAGTTTGAATCCATTTGTTTGTCTTCTTTAAGGTAAATATTATGTTCAGTTCAAAAAATTATTCAGAGAACACCAAAATAAAAAGTGGAGTTTGTCACATCTGTATGTTCTAAATGCAACTATTATTGTTAATTATACAGTTACATAATAATTAATTACTCTTACAAAAATCATAAAGGTCATCTAGTTGAGTACAGTTGCCTGTACTCAGGCAGAATCAACTACAGCTAAGCCTTTTCTATCAAATATTTGTCTAACCTAATTAAAACAAAAACAAACAAACAAACCAACCCAAGGAGAAATAAACCCCAAACTTTTTTGATGAAGTTGTTGCTATCTAGTATATTGGCAAACTACTCCTTGCACAGGTATAATTACCTTTGAAATGGCTGATCTAAATCCCTTTTATTGAAGTACATCTCATCATTTTGGGGGAAATCAATGAAACAAATTACACATTTAGGTGAATGTAGTAGGCATGGGTATTTACATTGTTCTGAGTCCTTTTAAAAATCAGAGAGAACTACACATTATGTAACTTTCATTTTCAGGAAGATTTAAAGTATTCTGTTAATTTTGGAATAAAGGAACCAGCAATAGGATTGCTGATCCACGATTAATCAGATATTACTGTTAATTTATAATCTGAAGTTGTCTAACTTTTCCCTTTCTCCAGACCTCTGATTACTGTTAGCTGTACCTTCCTAGACTGAAAAAAAAAAATTGTTTTTCTCCATTCATGGCAAATATTAGAATTATGGAAGTTTCTTGGCCAAGGTATACATATTTAGACCCTTGATCTTAATTTTGTTTTCCTAAGCAAGGTGTTGGCATTCTTTAGGAACTTCTTCAGCTAACAGTAGGTAACAAAGTTTAACTTCCAAAATATTTTCAAGTTATTTTTTCACTAATAATGTTGTACTATTTCAGATTAATAATTCCAGAGCCTAAGGGCTACTGATCAGCTGAAAAGATAGCTTGGAGAGTAATACCATATCATTTCCAAAATTATCTAGTACTCTTTTGCTCCAGTAGAAAGGTCTACCTCTCTAAAAAAAATAAATATTTTTCAGTTTCCATGCCTTGCCACACTTCAGATTTTGTTACATGACTTGGATGTTATTTGTATGACGTGGCAAGTAGAAAATGAAAAACATCTGGGAAACACTATATGTTGTTATAGCTACAAAGGTAAAACAACTTTAAATCATTGTGGATCTCTTCTGCATTTTAACCTTGCTTCTGAAAAATGAAAGGCTTAAAAGTACATTTCACAGACCCTTGAGAGCCATCTATTTCTCTTAGACTAAGATTTTAGTACAAATTTAGTTCATAGTTTTAGAAAAATGAAAGAGTAATTTCCCTCCCCCCCCCAGAATTAGATTTTGCCCAGAGGCTAAACAGATCCTATGTGAATTTCCAAGTGTTTCTCAGATCTGTGAGTTGACATTATTTTAAAAATCTTGTTTTTCTTTCTTTTGCTCTTTACTTTCACAATATTCTACATCATTATTAAGTTATTAAGTCTATCTATTATTAAGGTTGACTGACATTTTCTATTATAACACCTTGTTTTCAAAGGCCTGTAATTTTGATGAAGCATAACCATAGGGGCTAAAATTTTACTTTCCAAATAACTGCATAAGGTTGATTTCCTGCTTGCTTGCTTCAACAAAATCAATTCTTCCATTTCCTAACAACAGGACATAAAGAAATATTGTTTAATATATTATAAAGAACTGTTACAAATATTTTTAAAGAAAGTCTAGCACCTTCATTTGTAGAAAGAAGAAAATGAGATTTATGGAGTTACTTTTCTGTAAATTAGAAAAAAAAAAAAGGTTTATCATTATAATGAAGTCAAGGCTACAAAACTTGATGAAAATGTGAGAAATCTCTTCTTTTGTGCTTGATAAATATGTTTGGTGGTTTTGTTTGTTTGTTTTTGTTTGTTTTATTTTCTAAGTTGTCATTAAATTTACAACTCAAATCCACCTAAATTGAACCACCCAGACTGAATAAAGAAAATGTTGGTCCCTATGTTTTTGCTACCCTCTTCTTTAGAGGTTCAGGCACTAGATCACTTAACATGAAATATTATTTAAAAAGGATGATTTCTGAAAACCCAGATCACTGACAAAAATTCTAACATAGAAACAACATTTAAAAAAAAATATTTTAATTTTTCCTTTTTTTCTCCCCTCTCTTCAATGACAGAGGAATTTTGCTGCTTGGGAATTCAGAATTGCTTAAAGAAACTTAAGGGAAAATTCACATGTCTTCTGCTTCAGCTAATTATTTGGGGAAAAGATCTGTGAAGCTCCCCATATGAGTGAATGACAGCCTTGTCTGTCATTGCAGAAAATGCCATATTTAGCAACAGAGACAATTAGAAAATTCCTCTTTTTCTGTGCCACTTCTGCCTTATCCTCTAATTTATAGTGTCTCCTCCACTGCACCTATAGAGATATCTGCAAATTCATGCTGTAAACATTGAGCCAATCTGGGTCAAATGTGCAAGGATTTAGACAGGATTATTTTCAGTAGAGCTCCTTCCTTGCTGCTCAGTTTTGGAGAGAGAGTGCTCAGCCCTGCCTTTCAGTTGTATTAAACTTCCCTATGTCTTGAGTTAAATGAGGCATTCCTTTTCAATGCAGCTTGACTATAGGTTACTGAGTGTCACAGCAGTGACTGAATCTCAGTGGCAGATTTGTGATGTCCTTGAGTATCTGAATGGTAAATATGAATGATAGTGTGAATGCTCTCTTTTTTCTAAAACAATGGTGGATTAAATGAAGACGTCAATTAAAGATTTAAAAAAACCTGAAACCCTGTAGAGATTCTACTTTGTAATTAGTAGATGGATATTATTTCTATTATGTTCTATTTTCTTCTCTCTAGAGGAAAGTGACATGGAATTTAGCAGTCCAAAGACAAAAACAGGACTCTTCTAGGTATTTTTTAAGTACTGCAACTTTGGAAAATGTTTTAATATATCATACATTATCATTGCACACTTACTGCATAATGAAATATGCGACAGCTTACAGCTCTTTCATGTGCAAATTAGCTCAAATATATTATAGAGAAAGAACATGGGCTCAGGTCTTATCACAAACTAACAGAACAAGAAAGTGGCAATCATAAATACTGAAGTCAAGTGTGGCTCTTCTAGTCCCCAGAGGTAGCTAACAAATGATATATTAACCAGCCACAAGTGGAATATCCAATGTTGTTTTCAGGTGAGAAAAAACCAATCAAAAATCCATGCTGCACTATCTTTTCACACTTCCTAAGCACACATTTCTTCCTAAGAAATTTTTATGAGCAGCAGGAGAGGATCAGCTTGCTCCTAGAAAGACATCCTCACAACCTGGCACAAACAGCAGGGGACTGGAAATTCTTATTTGCAGAACTCTATCCGTTCAGCCCTATTGAGTAAATGCTGATTTTTTTTTAATAAAAGCTGGTGTCATAGCCTCACCAAGCTCTCTGCTTTATATCAACTCATCTACAGGGCCAGAAAAGTGCAAATATCATAATAATTATAAGAACTCTTAGAAATAAAACATGGAATGACTATGCTGTGCAGACAGGCTACTGAAAAGTCAATGTAGTTCACTGATTTTCTCTGATGCATTGAATAGACTCTGTAGCCATGAATTCACACAGGAAACTACTATGGCTTGCTGTTTCTTAAACAGATAGCTCAGCCTGAGAAACACAAATTATTCTGACAACAGAATCATCTGGTTTTGTGACCCAAAAGTTGCCCCTTGACAGTTTTGCCACCACTGTTATTGTTGTTTCAAAGTTTACTGATTTCACATTTTTGTTCAGTTTTTGCATTCTATACAAATACCTCTCCCTATATGTATATATTGTTTAATAAATTCTTATTCCTTATAAGCCCCTGGTCTCACATTTATAAAAAATTAAGATAATACCTGTCCAAACTAAGACAATATCTCAGCCTGAGAAAAACAATTTATTCTGGCATTAGAATAATTTGGTTTTGTGACCCAAAAGTTGTCCTTTGACAGTTTTGCCAGCACTGTGTTACAGCATTAGGCTTTTTATCCCTTAAAGATAGATGTATGATAAGTAATGATGCTAGTGCAATTTCTATCTTCTTTAAAAATGTATTATTAAAAGAAAGTAGATGAATGTCTTGACATATGCCAAAATGACATCTTTTTCTTTTTTTTTTTTTTTTTAGCAGAAACACAGTTGAAGAGCTATTAGCCACCTCTGATATAACATTCTAGCACTTTTCCAATCAACAATTTTTAAAAAACCCAGCCCAATCTCAAACTATATTTTTGAGTAAACTACTTAACTCATTAGCTGTATTCACCATACTCCATAAAAGAAAGTGTAGGTAAGCAATTGCTTCATAAAAGGTTGTGTGTAAAATATTCTTTTGGAAAAAACCTTTTATATAGCAGTTAGTAAATGCAAACTTTTCTCCTGGCATTCACCAGATATTTACTCTGGCAGTAAATCAGCTCCTCTGCCACAACATTGTGATGACACAGAACTCAGATGTGTGGCAGTTCCACACAACACTGTGAAGTTCAACATTTACTCAGTTGAAGAAAGAGACTATAAGCTATGGTTGTGGGAGGAATAACATTAACCTAGCTTGCTCCACGTCTCTGATGGGCAAACATTTCTCTTTTCAGGGAGTACTCACTAGTGCTATTCCACAAGAAACAATTCTTGCCAACTGCACTGAACATGTGTGCAAAAGATCCAGAAGAGGTTGTATGGCTTTACATTCCACTGGCAAATACTTGGTCTGATGTTAACCTATGGGAGATGTGAATATCCAGTGATCTCCAAGGCCATATAAGAAAAATGTGAACCCCACTGGTAGAAAAAATAACCTGCTCATCAGAGTTCTGGCTTCACTCATGTCTCTGAGTACTCGAGAGGGCTAGCACAACTAGATAAATGACAAGGTATGCAGATATATTATTAATATCAGATTTTCAAAATAAAATGAAGGTTTTTTTGCCATATTATTGCTACTTTATTTTATTTTATATTTTATTTTATTTT